>PVIU01023708.1:0-26915 GCA_004026605.1 Ondatra zibethicus | reverse complement strand
CACAATCAGAGTGCTCCAGGGTGGTATGGGTGGTGAGGATGGAGTTGTAGGGCTCAACCACAGCGGTGGAAACCTGGGGGGCTGGGTAGATGGAGAACTCCAGCTTGGACTTCTTTCCGTAATCAACAGAGAGCCTCTCCATCAGCAGGGAGGTGAACCCAGAGCCAGTTCCCCCACCAAAGCTGTGGAAAACCAAGAAACCCTGAAGACCTGTGCACTGGTCGGCCAGTTTGCGAATTCTGTCCAAGATGAGGTCAATGATCTCCTTGCCAATGGTGTAGTGGCCACGGGCATAGTTATTGGCAGCATCTTCCTGCCTGTGATGAGCTGCTCAGGGTGGAAGAGCTGGCGGTAGGTACCAGTGCGAACTTCATCAATAACCGTGGGTTCCAGGTCTACGAACACTGCCCGGGGCACATGCTTGCCAGCGCCTGTCTCACTGAAGAAGGTGTTGAAGGAGTCGTCTCCTCCCCCAATGGTCTTGTCACTTGGCATCTGGCCATCAGGCTGGATGCCATGTTCCAGGCAGTAGAGTTCCCAGCAGGCATTGCCGATCTGGACACCAGCCTGGCCGACGTGGATGGAGATGCACTCACGCATGGTTGTTGCTTCACGGCTTCCCGGAGGATGGCGGAGACGAGGAAGAGGTGTTGCTTCTTACAGCGTGACTCTTAGGCGGTCGATGTAAGAGAACCTGCCCATATGGAGGTTCTTCAATGCCCATTATCCTTTTATGAAGTAAATTGGTGCCGCTAGGAGCAGATGTGTCTAATTGTCATGAAAAGCCTTAGGTTATTAAGCATCTTAAATGTCATATTCTGTAGCTTTCTGAAATGTTTGAAGATCACCTATCTACAATATTTATGCTTTACCTTGAAAACATGCAGGTTTATTACTATAGTCATATAATACATTTTAAATGAGTTGCATAAGCACAATACCCCAAACAAGGGTAGAAGCATAATACAATATAACAAAATAATTTTAAATTTGTATCAATATACCAAACTCCATACCAATGTAAAATATTTGAGGTTAATAGTTGCCTTTTTATCCTATATTTCCATTCTAATACTCCCCACAAACATCTATAAGCCACTGAATGACCAAAAACTACCAACCTCACCTCTGTGGGCATTGTGTTCTCTATACTGTTTCTTGTTGTCTGGAGGTGATGCCATCTTTAGAGGACCCTGAGAAAGTTGAGACAATGGTCAAGTCCTGGAAAAACTAGTTGTAACATTTGTTGTCCAGTCCCATAACTGTTCCCATGCAGAGGGATCAGAATAGACATCACCTGTCTTGTAGTCTTTCTTGGTTTATTTCTTTATGTCTGTAGCCAAGAGGTCTCCTCTGATCAGACCGGATCTCTAGTAACCTTGAAGGAATCTACAGCGGCTGTGGGACAATAAAGATTTATCACTTATATTGGTTTAATAAAATGCTAATTGGCCAGTAGACAGGCAGGAAGAATAGGTGGCATGGCCAGGCAGGAAGTATAGGTGGGGTTACCAGAATAGGAGAATTCTGGGAAGAAGAAAGGCTCAGTCTGTAGCTGTCACCCAGGCACAGAGCAAGCAAGATGAGAATGCCTCACTGATAAAAGGCACCAAGCTACATGGATAACATAGACAAGAATTATGGGTTAATTTAAGATGTAAGAGTTAATAAGAAGCCTGAGCTACACAGACTAGGCTAGACTGTCTAGCCAAAGCATCTAAAGAACCTGTCTGTTTCTATCCTCCCCAAGGCTGGGGGTTCAGGCATGTATTGCTGTGATAGGCTTTGTACCTGAGCATCACGGGTATGAGTGGAGTACTTTGTGTTCTTGTGATTGTGCACTAGGCCTTCTATTACTGAGTTTTTGCCCCAGCTCCTGTGCTAGTATTTCTTTTTTATATTCTCAAGTACAATGGATGATTTACAGAACTAACATTCTTCTCAGTGATTTGCTGAGAGATAAAACTGCCTGTGTGATTTCTTGGCTGTAAGGCCATAACCCCTGCAATGGTATGTTAGCTATTCTTGGTTGTCCATTTGACTTTATCCAGAAAAAACTATAATCCATAAATGGAGGACACACTTGTGATCCAAACCTTTATGCAAGAAGAAAACCTGCCTTTGATCCAGATCTTGAGGCACTTTTAAATCAGGCCTTGAGACTGGAAGGCACACTTTTGACAGGGACCACAATTTCTGCTCTAAGAACAATGGAAGAAGGAAAGGGGGTGTGTTAGGCCTTTGTCTGCACCATATCTATCCCTTCATTAGCATTGGGACCTACTTCTCCAGGATTCCAGCATAAACAGAAGGCTAGCTGAGACACCCATGCAAATGGCACTGAGAAACTATTGGATTCTTGGACTTTTTATTCACAGCTCACATTGTTGAACTGTAAATAATTTTAATAAATTCTAACAAATAAAAAAAGAAGCCTTAGATAATAGGCCAACAAGTTTATGATTAATGCAGACCTCTGTGTGTTTCTTTGGGACTGAATGGCTACAGAACTTGCAGAACTAGTTGGGGCAGAAACCTGTCAACATACAGCCTTTTGTTTCTTGTGGAAACAAAAGCATAACATCTCCTCCAATGTAATACATTCTCTGATTTCATTTTAAAGTTAATACAATCCTACAGTATCTAGGGTGAAAAGAAACCAGCAGTTTCTTTTACAATTTGATGTCTCTCAGCAACTGTCATTCGCTCTCAGCATTCAAACAGTTCAAGCCAACACAACATCCTACAAGAGCCACACTCCCTGTGTATTTCTCATCTTTATGTTGCTTTTTCCCTATGTATTACTTTACTCTCTCTTTAGATACTTTATCATTTTTTAAACTCTTTATTTTTCCAATGATTGCCTATATCCATTTTCTTTTCTTTCTTAAGTGTCTACACACATTTTAAAACACATTGTAATCTATTTAAATAAATTTTTTTTGGTTTGGACCTGCTTTACTGTGCACCTGCAGCGTTCTTTGGTAGCATGAGCCAAACCTTACACTTGCCAGGTGACTTTGATTGATGGCTGACTCTGCCCATGAGAATCAAGCTTCATGAGCCTGGCTGAGAGCTGAGTTTAACTGGGAACTACACTTAGGTGGGAGCTGCATTTAACTGTCCAGCTTAGGAAGTTGGTTCCTGTACCATGGTGGTCATTTTTGTTTAAAGTATTGTTTCTACTTAACATATTGCTGTGCAGCAGAGCCACACTTCTATATGCTACAAGCACTGGGCTACTAGGAAGCCATGGCATTTCCCCCCCAGCTTTCTCAGAAATATGTGTCCCCATAATGGGTGCCAAATGTTGCTGGATTTTTCTTGGACTTCCAGACCCTAAATCATGACATAGAGACTTATTATTAATTATGAATGTTCAGCCTTAGCTTAGGCTTGTTTCTAGCTAGCTTTTTAAAACTTAAATTAATCTATTTCTATTGCTACCTTGAGACTCATTTACCTCTAATCTATGTACTGTCCATCCCGCTTTCCTGCTTCTCCCCTGCCTGACTGTGTGCTGAGTCTGGTTGTGAGTTGGCTGGCCCCTGGCTGGTTGATTGACTCCCTTTTCTCTCTGCCTGTCAGCCCTGACTATTCCTCTCCTGCATAACTATTGACCATTCAGCTTGTTATTAGACCAATAAGGTATCTTAGGCAGGCAAGGTAAAACAGCAGCACATCCTTACATAGGTAAACAAATATTCTATTCCACAACAAGCAAATTGTTGAGTGATCTATTGCCCTTTGGTGACTTTACAAGGGCAGCATCTTTCCAATAAGGGATGGAGGGAGGAGCATGTGACTCCCTGTTCTCTTTTGTGTCAGAATTTTTTTTCACAAATAAACCAACTTTAGTAGGCATTATTTTCTATTTATAAAGTACCTTTTTCAAGAGCCTTAAATGCTTTATAGACACTGTCTCTAATTAATTGCCACAACAATTAATTAGGAGGTAGATATCACTCCTGTTTTACAAAAGAGGGATCCTAAGATGCAATGTGTTCTGTAGTCTAGAAACCTACAGCCAATGCCAGCTCCAGTCCTAGTCCTCTTCCATTTTCTCCCACCTTACACACTTTCTCTGTTAGCTGCCAAGTCTTCCCTTCCCTTTTGTATCCTTGTGCTGATTCTATCCAGACCTTGCTGCTTCTCTTTTTCTGCAGCACCGTCCATGTCCTGACTTACCTCACAAGCATCATCCTCCTTGCCCTCTTCCCTTACTCCTTACTCTAGCCAATGAGATGTGAGTAGAAGTGAGCTGCACTTTCTTTTCTGTTACTCCTTTGCTAATGATGTACGTTCTTCTAGAGAGTGGAGACTGAAGCAGTGGATCCCTAAGGAGGATATCAGGGACCCTGTCAATGTTATGGGAGTGAAGGCATACTGTTAAGTTTAAGGATTTGTTTATTTTGTTATTTAGTAAAGCTCACTATTACACCCAGTCTTTTCCTCCTCTAGTTCTCTCAGTGTGATTTTAAATCTTTTACCAGGTTATCCTCTAGTAAAATGTCACCAGCACATTACCATTACCCACAAATATAGCACTGAATTGGGTTTCAAGAGAATGCAAACTTTCCCCTTCAAATTCCTCTCCCCCATTTCTCACTATATTTGTGGTCTGGAGAAGTGTGGAAATTTCACCACTGCCTTCAAGTGACCATGAGTTGACTTAGAATGTTATCTTGTTACACTGATCAAATCAAGTTGAAATTCAACTCTCCATTAAAGCACAGGTCCAAAACATAAAATCTTCCTGACTAGACAAGTAGGTAATACTTTTTGCCCCCTGGGATTGCTTAACAAGATTTATTTTATCTTTAGTGCCTCTTCCTATCCTATAATGTGGTTATTTGTGTTTGTAGTTCATTTCTATTCGACTATAAGCCATCTTAAGGCAGATTCCACTATTATTTACTATGGGATTCTCTACAGTATCAAGTCATGAAGTGGCTAAATAAATAATCCATGAATTAAATATTACTCTTCATGGGAGGACCATCGAGTTCTCTTTTAAATTCCAAAGGTTCACAGTTCACTAAATGACTAGAAATACCACCTGTGAAGTGAGCATGCCTGTTCTGGTGAGCCTCTGTTTTTGTTGGGCGATTTTTGTAAAACAACACCTGAGTGATGCAACAAAGAAAGCCTGGCTTCCAGGAGGGTCTGCCTAGATGTTATGCCTGTGGTAGATTAAGCATCTCTACTCCAAGAATAAGCTAAAAACAGGAGAAAAGCCTAATGCAGTAAGGGAACTTCTTAAAAGTCCCAAGGATCTTTGAATGAGGAATCAGTAACTGTGGGGTTCAGTGGGACCCAGTGCATTGAAGAAAACTTCTCAAAATACCATCAGGCACTGAGGTCTTGTAGCTAGTTTGTCACAGGAAAGAGAAAGCAAGACTTAGGAAATACTAGATGGAAAAGATACCCGAGATCAACCAAATGCACTAAGAGGAAACAGCTCAAGTCATTGGTTCTCCACCTCCTAACGCTGCGACCTTTAATACAGCTTTTCATGCCATAGTGACGCCCAACTGTAAAATTATTTTCATTGCTGTTTTATAGCTGTAGTTTTGCTAATGTTATGAATTGTAACGTAATTATCTGATATGCAGATTATCTGATATTTGATCCCTGCAAAAAGATTGTTCAGTCCTCAAGGGGTCGTGACCCACAGGTTAAGAACCTATGACTTAAGTGATTATTCAGGAAAGACTCAGCCTACTGACAGATCATTTCACATATCAAAACCCAGCTAGAGAGAAATAAGTGGGAATTGGTAGAGAGAGTAAGGGAGGTGTAGGTGGAGGAGGCTGCTTATTTGTCCCAGCTGCTTAGCCCAAAATAATCACACAGAAACTGTATTAATTAAATCACTGCTTGGCCCATTAGCTCTAGATTCTTATTGGCTAATTATTACATATTAATTAAACCCATTTCTGGTGTGGGACAATTCTGTATTCTGTCAATTATGTTATAAATAAACGCTTATTGGCCAATAGCCAGGCAGGAAGTATAGGTGAGACAACCAGATAGGAAGTAGAGGTGGGGCAATGAGAACAGGAGAATTCTGGGAAGCCGGAAGCTCCCTCCTGCAGTCCTGCACAGGCATGGAAGAAGGAAGATGTGACCTGCCCCACTAAAAAAGGTACCAAGCCATGTGGCTAACATATACTAGAATAATGGGTCAAGCAGTGTTTCAATGAATACAGCTTCTGTGTGATTATTTCAGGGTTAAGCTAGCCAGGTGGCCGGGACAAACAAGCAGGCCTTCATGTTACAGAATGGTGCCCACATGGACAACTGTGTCCACTTAAAGCCTGAGAGAGCATGGGAAGTAATTCTGTGTAGAAAATAATAGAGTAAAGCATGGCTTCTTAGTAGCAGCAATTTCTTGGATCTGCTCTGCTCTGAAAGAGGCAAGCGCTCTCATTTAAGAGAGGCTTCCTGACTCAGCTTTAACTGCAAAGCCCTGTAGCTCTTTAAGAGGTCCTGCCATGAAACACTTAAATGGTGTTAATAAAAGCTGACTGAATGCTTTTTGATTTTCAGTGATAGCAGGAAAAAAAGCTGCTCTGTTTTAAAATGCCAGCTTTCAGAGCCATTCTGCCAGTGCAAACTCTAACTCTTTGAGGCAGGAGGTTCAGCTACAAAGAAAGCATTTGAGTGTTGTTTGTGGACACACTGTTGCAGCTTGCTTGCTGGCAAGGACCTTGAAATGCCATAGCGTTGTGGCAATAAACATGGTTCCGGCAGGACCTCTGCACTGAGCCTGGAATCTCATAAAGCTAAGGAATGGGCTGTATCCAGCCGTCAAAGCCATGGCTTTAATCCTATTCATATTGCTTAGCAAATTAAAGACTCACGTGGTCAGAGAAAGAAAGATATACAGTAGAGAGAGATTCAAAGATGAAGAAAACCTCTAAATGGTTTACAGTGTGTTAAAAATATATGTACGCTTGAAAAAAAAGTTAAAGTCCTTAAAATAAAAAAGAGAGAGAGTAGTTGGGTTTGGTGGTACATACCTTTAATCCCAACACTTGGGAGACAGAGGTAGACTGACCTCTGTGACTTCAAGGTGTGGTAGCATATACCTTTAATCCCAATGCCTAGGAGGCAGAGGCAGAGGCAGACAGATCTCTGTGAGTTCAAGGTGTGGTAGCACACACCTTTAATCCCAGCACTGGGGAGGCAGAGACAGGTGGATCTCTGTGAGTTCAAGGACAGCCTGGTCTACAGAGTGAGTTCCAGGACAAAGATACATAGAAACCTTGTCTCAAAAAGCTAAAAATTAAAAATAAAAGAAATAGAGTTTAAAATAAAGCCACGTAAAGATGGAAAACACACAGAGAATCTTGATACTGTATGTTATTATGCTCTCTTTGAATTGTTTGAATGCTGAGGAAGGAGCAACAGCTGCTAAAAGATATTTGCTTATAAATGCTGCTGAATTAATCCCAGATAGGTATTTTGAAAATACCTTGACTTCAAAATTGAAGTCAAAAGGTATGTTACTTTGAAGGAGAGATTTTGCTTTTGTTTCCACAGGAAATGAGAGGCTGTGGATTCATTCTGAGTTAAGAAAAATCAGGTTTGGTCAAGGAAGACCACCTGAAAAATCTCCAGTAGGAACAGATGGCCTGGATGTCTGAGTTCTACATCCAGAACAGATTCAAGACTGCTACCTGAGATGATCAAGCCTCACAGGATACTCCAGTCAGGACTTGATCATAATTCTAAATTTTCTTTAGGTCCCATAAGATTATCAGCACCCCCAAACAGCAGGAAGTAGCCTGGAATACTATACCCACATTCCCCCAAAATGGACTAAGGATATTTTCCTTTGTTAAAAGAAAAAAGAGGGGGAAGTGGTGTGGGACAATTCTGTATTCTGTCAATTATGTTATAAATAAATGCTGATTGGCCAGTAGCCAGGCAGGAAGTATAGGTGAGACAACCAGACAGGAAGTAGAGGCAGGACAATGAGATTAGGAGAATTCTGGGAAGCAGGAAGCTCCCTCCTTCAGTCCTGCCCAGGCACGGAAGAAGGAAGATGTGACCTGCCCCGCTGAAAAAGGTACCAATTCATGTGGCTAACATATACTAGAATAATGGGCCAAGCAGTGTTTCAATGAATACAGTTTCTGTGTGATTATTTCAGGGCTAAGCTAGCCAGGCGGCCATGACAAACAAGCAGGCCTTCACGTTACACATTTCTATTAGTCTGTGTATTGCCACATGGCTGTGGCTTACCAGCTAAAATTCTGGCACCTGTCTCCAGCAGGGCTACGTGGTGTCTCTCCGACTCTGCCTCCTTTCTCCCAGCATTCAGGTTAGTTTTCCCTGCCTAGCTCTGTTCCCCTATAGCTCTGCTATTGGTCCAAAGTAGTTCCGTTATTAACCAATTATATTCACAGCATACAGAGGGGAATCCCACATCTGGGAGGGAGAAAGGGATGGAGGAAGGAAGAGAGAGAGAGACAGCCAGAAAGTTTTATACTCTTGACACAGTTGAGATGGAAACTTTGTAGTGAAGAACTGATTCCTTCAGATAACCACAAGTGTTTTGAAATAACTCTCTACACCAAGCCTTCCCTTTGATGTTTTAAATGTGCAGCAGTACTCTGTCCTGACTAAGACAATCAGACTATTTATGATGTTTGTGAAATTTAAATCAAGAAGCAACAAATATGAGCACTGCTTTTGTTCTGCTTTAGCATTTTTTAGTCTTTTGTTTGTTTTTAATTTTACTTTTGTGTTTTTTTTTTCTTTGAGAGAAGGGAGACAGACAGACAGAAAGAAACAGAGAGAGCAAAGTTGGGTGGATAGGGAAATGGGACCTGGGAGGAGTGGGGGAGGAAATATATTGTATAAAATGTATTAAAAATAACAAAAACCAGAAAGAGAATATAAGCTAAACATTTCCTGAAGAGATAAACAAAACAAAATGGAAGTAATAAGAATATAAAATATGGAGATTGGAAAGATAGTTCACTGGTTAAGAGCCCTTGTTCAATTCCTAGCATCCACATGGTTGTTCACAGCCACCCACAACTCAAGTTCCAGGAATTTAAAGCCCTCTTCTGACCTCCTCAGGTAACAGGCATGCATGTAGTACATAGACATACATGCAGGCAAAATACACAATCATACATTTAGAAATAAATAAATGAATCTTAAAAATAAAGAACAGATAACCAAATCTAGCATGCCATAAATTAGGTACTAGGAAAAATGCTGCTAAATACATTGGTGGCACCATGCCTTAGCACACTGATTTGAACATTTTTATTACATTTACTCTGTGTGTGTGTGTGTGCATGCACGCTATTGCACGTATGTGGTGTCAGAAGGTAAATTGTTAGAGTTAGTTATTTTCTTACACCTTGTTATATCCAGGGATTGAACTTAGGTCAGTAGGCTTGGTACTTTTATCCACTAAACTGTCCAAACTGAACAGTTTGGCCACTAAGCTGGCCCAACTGAATTTTTATTCAAAGCTTTAAAAAACCCAAAAAACTCTTTGTGTTTATTTAAACATAATATCTTATGGTATCCATCTGCATGCATCAAAAAGCAGAGTTCCTAACTCTGCTACAGACAGAATTTTCTTAAGTTGTTTTCAACTCCGAATTATCAACATCTGTGTTTTTGTACATAATGCCAATTTCTGTGCCATTGGGAGCATCAAGATGTGGAATTTCTCGAGTAATTTCCTTCTGGGATTTTCTCTTAAACTGTTAACATCTTTCTGCAAACTTATAAGATGGTGTTTTCTTGCTGGTGTATGTCAGTTTTTGTGTATGGATCTGTAGATGACACAGCAAAGCTCGTCTTCTATCAGGGACCTCCCTGCGTTATGCCTCGTAAAGAATCTAGGTACTGCTTTGCACCAGAGAGTCACAGTCATGGCTCCAGCATTAAACATTTGCTCCAGTGTCATCCATTTGTAGCAGCACTGCTGAGTCTCTTTCTGTATAAACACGAGAGCTTTCCATTTCAAAGCCAAGTCGCAACCTGGTCTTTGGAAAGATATACACAGGACATTTAGATTCAACAGTGGAGCCATGAGAATAACAAGTAACCAGCTGAAGGGGTGGAGCCATCAACAAGAATTTGGTGCAAAACAGTGACAACAAGGTCAGTGGTTCCCAACTTAGGAAGATGCAACTTGTTTTCAGGCATCAGGAGATGTCAGTGGGGAAGACCCAATTTTAAAACTGATGAACCATGGGACTTTGGATTCCTGTGGTGGCTCTTAACCAAACTTATCTATCTTGTGTAATATAAACAGAAAATTCCTCTGTCATGAATTCTGTAAAACAAAGACAGTAATAGCAAATTCCTCTTGTTTCCAGAAGTAATGTTCTGTGATGTGAAGTAATTTGTCAGGTTTTGGAGATAAAGTAGCTGGGCTTAGCCAAGAGAAACAAACATATAATCTGGGCTTCTTCCTTTCCTTTTTTAAAAAACTGCTTCTTACCTTTGTCATCAAACATCAGAGATTTTCCTAAAGCAGTAGAAATGGCAACAGTTCTTGCCGTATTGTGCTCAAAGGGAGGTGAATTAGTTGCCTTTCTCAATTTTGTGACCCTATCCATGACAAGATGTAACAATCAAGGGAGGTTTATCTTGGCTCATGCTTTGAGAGTGTCTGCCCTGGTGAGGAAGGCATGGTGGTGAGAAGGGAAAGAGCTGCAGTTTTAGGAGCAGGATGCAGTTGCTTACACTGAGTCCACAGGTTGGAAAATTCAGGGATGGTGCTACTCATATTCAAGAATGGTGCTCCTGTGTTTATGGATGGAGCTACCTTTATTTGGGGATTGTGATCCCATATTCAGGGTAGGCTGTCTTTCCTCGGACAAGTCTCCCTGGATACTCTATTTAAAGACACCCATATATGTTCCCTAGGTGACCCCAAATCCAGCCAAGTGACACAAAAAGATTAAAAAAAAATCACAGGTGACTGTCTCCCAAATCTAGGTATCTTTTATTAACTTATTTAGTCTCATGTTCTAGACATATCTATCTACATCTATGTTTGGTTATTATATATTCCACATGATGAAATAAAATTGACCCCAAATCCTGACCATATGGAGTTTCTGTTAGAGTTGGGGAAGGCAAATTAACACACAAGTTCACTAAGCACCATAATAAGTATGACCTGGTTCTAGCATTAAGTCATTCCTCTTTCTATCAGTGAGAAGGCTCTGAGGGTGGGCAGGTCATCACTCAGTCTTCCCATGAGCCTTGGGGTCTGACGGGTAGGTCAGAAAGACGACCCACTTCCTGCTCTATGTACTGCGAAAAGTTTTGGTACTTATCATTCACATGGTCTGGATAAATCTGCCTCTCCCTCTTAGCCGCCTGAGTGCACAGCTTGTACTAGGGTGTCATACTCTGAAAAGATTATGCCAAAAGACCCAGGAAAAATTGGGCCTGTTGACTGCCTTTTCTTTCTTTGAGACCAAGTCTTCCTATCTGGCCTAGTCTAGCCTTTCATGTATAGCAATCCTCTTGCCCCAGTTTCCCAGAGGCTTGGATGGCAAGTGTGAGCCATTATACTCTGAGATTAGATGTCTGTTGCTGAGATTCAGTTCTCACTCAGGCAAACAGTCTCCTCATATTAACCTGTACTTATCCTCTGGGCTATTGTCTCCTTTCCCTAAGAACAAAACCCTACACCTCCTGGTCTTTTGGAAGGATGCCCTGACATTTCCAGCCTTAAGTGAGTGGATCCATGAATATTACAGGAATGACATTAATGCATGTCCCTTCCTGCCATGCCTGGTCTCTTCCTGGAGGCCTTTGCTGGCTAGAAATGCTACTTCCATTCCAAGGTGAAGGAAATCAATGTCTGATGCATAATATCCTCTCCCCAGAGATCACAAACAAAAATGAAAACCCAGAGGTGCCCGACCTCCCAAGTGCAGACAGTAGCTTTCCCTCTTCTCTGAGACTTCCGGGCTGGACTTACACTGGGGTCTGTGCAGCTTTAATGACAGTCCATTGTCAGCTGCTGCTCATGCAGGTTAGCTTGCTGAGCCAAGGCTCTGGGTAAAGGCCCTCTCAGCAGTGCAAGGCTGATTTCAGCTGAACCCCTATGTGCTCCCCATTCATTGCCACACAACTCTGTCAGGCACTGCTCAGACACAGGGTCCTGAGAGGTAAAGCAATGGGGCACTCACTGATCAAGGAAGGAACGTCCAAAGGAAGCAGGGGGGCCAGGAGCTCAGTGTCTTTCAAAAGGAAAGGAAGTTCCTCAAAATAAATAAATAAATAATAAATAATAAATAAATAAATAAATAAATAGCCTAAAACTAGAACCATGATGATCCACCTTTTTCACTCCAGGGTAAAAACGGAAGGAGCCTAAGTTCCCACGCACATTTATTCTGCAGTATTCACAATAACTAGGGAATGGAACTATCCCGGATGCCTATCAACAGGGGAATGAGTATGAAAAATGAATTTTATTCATCTGTAAAGAAAAATGAAACTGGGCCAAGGAGATGGCTCAGTGGGTAAAAGTGCTTGTGACGTGAGCCAGACCATCTGAGTTTGGAGCGCTGGAACCCACACAGAAAGCTGGACACACTTGGAATTCTGGAACTCCTGTGGCCAGATAGGGTCAGAGACAGGAGAATCTCCCAGAAGCTACCAGGCCAACTAGTCTGGAGTGTACAATGACGTGGCAGGAAAATCGGGAGAGATCCTGCCTCAAAACAAGATTGGAGTGAGAACTGACTCCTGAAAGTTGTCCTCTGATCTCTATATGCATGCAATTGCACACCAACACATGTCCCTCTCTCTCATACACACACACACACACACAGAAAGAGAGAGTGGGAGACAGAGATAGAGAGACAGAGACAGAGAGGGGTATTTGAAGGTCAGCAAGTAGGGAAAGATGTGGAGGAATTGAGTGTGACGAGAACATGACTTTAAACAGCACATCTCATACCTAGACCCTTTTTGGTCTTTCTGCTTTCTGGCTGTCTTGAAGTGGGTCACTATCTCAAACACACACTGCTGCCACCATGATGTCTTGCCTCATCTCAGGCCCATAGCAATGGTGAGAGCAGACCATGGATTGAAATCCCCAAAACCATGAGCCCAAATAAACCTTTCCTTGACTGAAGAAGTTTTCTCAGGTAGACCGTCACGGTTAGAAAGTGCCAACAAACACATTCTGTGCAATGCTTTTTTTGTGTCTGAGCAGAACATGCAGGACATAGTTTGGCCTGAAGAAGACTCATGGCATCCTGACAGTGATGGTTAACTCTAACCGCTTGTTCACTTGGCAGGATCTGGAGTCACCTAGGAGATTGTTGAAGCCCTGACAATTAATAAAGTGTCTCTCCTCAACTTGGCTATTATATATGCAGTACCAAATAACTAGCTATCCCAGAAGTCAGCATCTTAAGTCATTATTGATGATCTCATACTGGTCCTGAGAGTTAGGAATTTAGGAATGGTTAACCAGTGCCAGGCTGCAGTCACCTCAGACACTGATCGGGGCTGGAGAATCTACCTGCCTGTTGGTCTGCATCTGGTGGCTGCAGGCTTTGTGTCCTCATCATAATGCCCCAGTGTCCTCATGCCATGGCACCTGGTTTGCTACAGACCTTATAATTTGAGAGGACATGCATGAGAACAGTCTCGCCATAGTCCTTTATAAGCTACAAAGGCAGTGACACCACCCCTTCTGCCAGTTGCCTTGGTTACAGAGACCAACCCCAGAATAAAAAAGGGAGAGATTACATAAGCGTGGATACTGGAGGGGCAGGGTTCTCTGGAGGCCATAAAGGCTGCCACATCCTAATGGGCTATGTCCTACTCGCTACATGTTCTGAGCAGTAAGTAGAGGACAGATTACTGATGGCCCCAGGCTGGAGACACAGCCAGTTCCCCTGCTCGTTCACACCTGCAGGATCCAGACTTCTCCATTTCCCTGAGTGCCACAACAGGTAACTGCACAGAGCCAGGAACCAGCATTCTATTGGCCAGAGATTTCCTACACTCCTCTTAAAATGCAATCTGGAGCAAGCTACCCAACCTCTCTGCTCCTTAGGTAGTTCATTTCTTTTCTTTTTTTTTCCGTGTAAAATAGAACTACAGTATAGTTCCTCAGGATTACTATATACTTTTAGTAAGATTAGTGCATAGGAATCGAGTCCCACAGTATGAGTGCCCATAAATTATAGCTATTATGATCATTGTTGAAGTATATACTGTGTTTTAGGACTCAGAATGTACAGAAAAGGGATTGTGGGCAGTGGCAAAACTGTAAACAATCAAATTCTTCCTTGTACTAGGGTTGGTCTTTTATTTTTTTCCCCTCTTGCTGTGATAAATACCTGAGACAAACAGCCTAAAGCAGGGATTTTTGCTGGCTGTTTCAGAAGGCTGGGTTTGTGACAGCTTGTCTGCAGGCCTGTGTGGTGGAGTAAAGCTGTTCCCTTTGTGGCTGCCGTGGTTTGAATGAGAAATGTCCTCCACGGGGTCACATGTTTGAACACTTGGCCCCACCGCTGCCAGCGCTGGACTGGAAGGCTCTGAAATCTTTGAGGAGGTGGAACCTCGCTGGGGGAGACGGGGGTGCAGGGGCAGGCTTGAGGTTTTATAACCAGTCCTGTCTGCTCACCGTTCCTGGTTGTGGGGAGCATGTGAACTGCCGTCCCATATTCCTGTTCTTAGGCAGTAAGCTGTAAACCCAAATAAACCCTTCGTTCTTAAAGCTGCTTCTTCCCTGGCATTTTGTTACAGCCATGAGAGAGCTAATACAGGCCAGTCAGAAAGCAGAGAGGAAGCGGGCGGTGCTTGCCTGGGTTTTCTTTCTCCACATCTGTCCCACCCCGGCCCCCAGATTATGGGGATATTGTCAACATTCAGCCTGGTTCTTCCCTCTCAGTTCTCTCTGCAAACCCACCCAGAGGCGTGCCTCACCAGTCTCCCAGCTGACTCTATTGAGTCGAGTGAACAATTTTATGTTTCTCTAGTGTTCCCATGTTCTGGATGGCCTCCTGTCTTCTAGGTAACCATTAGTCCATGCATTCTTCTCCCTCCCTCCTTCCTCCATGTACACAACATTCATATGCATTTTGAGGCCTTCCAAAGCCAGTTTTTGTCAACTTGACACAGGATACAGTCGTTCAGGAGGAGAGAATCAGAACTAATATAACTGCCCTAACAGATTTGCCTGCTCAAAAGCCTCTGGAGCATCTTCTTGATTGATGATTGATGTGGGTGTGAACAGTCAGAGGAGCCAGTGACACCCCTGGCTCCTGGGCAGGTTTCTGAATTATGTAAGAAGTCCACATAGGGAAAGCCAGTAAGAAGCGTCCCGTCATGGCCTCTGCTTCAGTCTTGCTTCTTCCCTGACACCCCTCAGTGACAGAATGTGACCTGGGAGTTGGAAGCTGAAGTAAATCCTTCCTCTTCCCATCACTTTTGGTTATATTGTTTTATCACAGCAATAGAGACTCCTGAACCAAGACCCCAAAAAGCAAGACAGCCTGCCTCATCGCAGACCAATGTGTGCATCTGGTGTGGTGACGGTCCGGTGTCTTCATGCACAGAAAACTATAATTAGGGTCTTTCAACTCAACAACATTAATTTCAAAGGAAAGAAAAACTTTAGAGCTAATGAAGTTAATAAAAATTTGAATTAGAAAGTAAAGCTTCCTAATTGGATTCATTATTATTTTTAATATCCCTTTGTTGTCTTTGGAATGGTCACAGTTGCCAGATTCCAACTAGGTCAGCCCAAATGTTTTAGCTGTGCCCTCTGAGTTGGGCACAGTGTCGAACCTCATTGTGCAGAAACCCTTAGGAATACCCTGTGTGCTACTGGTGTAGGCTCCTTGGTGGTTTTTGTGATTTTCTAAACTAGATGGTACCAAACACTGGTCTGGACATTTTATCTTTCCTATTGGCACATGCAGAACTGGAAAGTGAGATGACCATAGACCAAGACTCCAGGCTTGACGTGAAGAAAGGAAAGGGCTGGAAGTGTAGCTCACCACAGAGCTGCTCAGTGTTCTGTAAGCACCATGGTGGAAACCAGAAATTAAAGGTAACTCTACAGGGTACTAAACAGCACTGCTCACAAGCGATTCGTTTTTCTTCCTTTCCTCTCTGTTGGTTGATATCCTACACTGGGGATAGCTGGAGAAATGTCTTGCTGTAGTAAGAAAGCAGTCCATTCTGTCACATTTTAATTGAGACTCTGTCGACATTTCAAGACCAGCGACCAGTCAATCACTTCTTGGCAAGGCTGTGCGAACAGAGAGCTGAAGTCCATGATACCTGACGTGCATAGATCACAGCAGTACCTGCTGGCAAGAGCTCTGGCATCTTGTCATCCTCCCAGGACCTCACAAGTCTATGGAGAGAGCAGCGACTATGTCTCAGGGATGGGAGGCACAGGACAGGTGGCTCAGGCAATTAATGGCCAAAAGATTCAACATGCAGGACCAGGAAACCCTGAAGAATAAACAGCCCTCTCTCCTAAGCAGTTGTCTGCGTTCCTTTCCTTCTCCCAGCTCCAGTCCCTGCTGCCTGACAGGGAGAAATTCACGATGATGTGATGATGGTGGAAAATTGCCAAGCTCAGCAGACTTCTCCAAGCAAATAATGAAATTCCAGTAAAGACTGCTCAGGTTTGCAGTAACAATAATGAAGACAATAACAGTGTGTATACCTAAAGTGCATCTCCTCCCCATCTATTATTTAACTTTACACATTTGCTTATGCCTATAGGAGATGAGGCACAGTGTATATTAAGGACATAAAATAATTCCGTGAATCACTGGTGGCTGTTTTGTTTTCAAAATGTATTCCTCTCTACTATTTAAAAACTTTAATTCCAGACATCACATTTGCCTCCAATCAGTCTCACCAATTTCTCCCATTAGCATTTTATCAGAAAAAAATTCATCTATTAATACATTGCATGGAATGAAGGAGCCATGAGCCTCTTCCGCTGAGAGCCCAGTTTCCCACCCAGAAAGCTAAAACACGAAAGAACTAGAAGCTTAACGGAAGAAGAAAGAAAATACTTTGTCATTGAGGACTGGGCCTGATTTCTCTCCTCATTTTCTCCAAGGTCAGGAGCTCGTGAACTGGGGTGCACTATCCAGGGTTTGCTGGAAATAGTAGAAATTCTGTGGCACTGAAGGCTGGTTCCTGCAGCTGTGGTGACTCAGAAACACGGCCAAGGAGATGAGTTTGAGTTGACCTCGGCCTTGAACTGTGCCAGCCTAATCTCTTTCGGCCTCCCCTTGACACCAGTTCTCATAGCAGTAGCCGAAAGTTCCCCAAGCTTCCTTCAGGAGAAAGGTTGTTTTTGTGCAAAGCAGAGCCTTGCTTATTAAGGATGCATGAGAAAAGGTAACCCGGTTCCTACAGTGACTGAGAAAGTCACTTGACTGGTTGGGGCTCTGTTACAGTGGACCCACTGGAAGGCTTTGATTTCTTTTATGAAGGTCAAGTGGGCAATGGGGATGGGGAGGGCAGGCCCAGTGAGAGAGAGAAGGGCTTTTGCGAGACTTTCTTCCACAAGTATTCACTGACAGAGCTGCTGGGCTAAGAATCCAGAATGTCCTGCCATATAAAGTCATGAAGCAGACAGTTTCGACCTAATGTGCTCACGGGTGTACACCAGGAATGGCGTATCTGGTTCATAGGTGAGATCTACCTTATACTGACGTCCATAGCAGCTGTACCAGTTTGTACCCGTGGTAGCAGTGTGCAAAGGTCCCTATGTTCCCACACCCTCAGCGGCATTTGCTGTCACGTGTTTACCTGATGGCAGCATGTCCGGCTAGGGTAGGAGGAACTCTCAGGGAGGTTTGGATTTGCGTTTCCCTGATGGCTAAGGATGTTGAAAATGGGTAGTGTGAGCGAGAAAGAGAATTCACATTATGCAAAAGCAGAGGAAGTCACTGGAGAGAGGAAGGCCAGCAGGACTTAGGTTGAGGGATGGAGGGGTGGGGTTTGAAAAAGGATCAACAAAGACAATATATGGAAATGTCATACGCTATCTTTTTTAAACCAATGGAAAGTAAAAGAGAAGGTGACAGCATTCAAGAAAATCAGAAGCTTCAGGCGTGCACTGGGGTGTCCTGGTTCTTCATCATAGGAAATGTTGGGGAAGGAGCACGGGGCGCTAGAGAGTGACAAGTCTTGGCTCTTCATGCTGAAGTGGGCACGGCCTCGTATGTTGAAGCAGCTAAGCTTTGTTCTGTTGATAGTGTAGGAGCCACTGCTGGGTCTGACCTGCATTACAAACAGACTATTTCACCAGCAGCGAGCAGCAAAAAGACAAGCCCAGAGGCAGAGCCATGGATGGTATAGAGCTAGGGAGCTGGTGGCAAGACCACCAAGCATTCTGGAGACATAAGTCAATGAGGCCTGGTTAGCTAGTTGCTGCATGAGAGACCAGAGAAGAAATTTTTAGCTTGATTCTCAGTAAGTGGTGCCTGGACCACAATGGCGATAGACACAGTGTTGGATATCATCACGTGCCCGATGTAGAAGAAGCCACTCAGACCTTCTGCATCAGATGTGCCCAGCCTGGAGTTTACCAGTCCGCTAACAAGCTCTGTGATCCCGGTGGGCTTTCAAGTGAGAAAACCACAGGTGTAGGACATTGTCTGGGGTGTTGCCTCAAAGTCCTGCAGGTCACAGCTGGTGACCTGCCCTTTGCTGAGCTAGAAAGCCATCCACAAAGAGCATAGGCTTGGGTGTTGGGGAAAGGCAGGAATTTAAGAGATAGAAACGTAATACAGCAACCAAACCAAAAGGGAACAGAAGGGAACCATGAAGCAAGAGAGGCTCACAGAGCCCTGTCTAGGGTCAGTAGTTGGCTAAGGGAAAGCTTCAAAAGACAACTTACTCTTCCTGGGATAACGGAAGGAGAGAGGTTACAGTCTAAACAGTGAACTAGCAATTTGCTTCTGAATCACTGAAAACTCAGGGTTTTCGCAGCTACCCACAGTACCATTTCCTGCATTTGACATCAGTATTGAGTAGAAGCAACCTACGAAGATCTGAATTCTCACCCTGGTTTGGCCAGGAAGAATTGTGGAAACTCAGGAGTCCAGACTCAGACATTCTAGGCCTGGGTACTTTTTTGTGTCAATAGCACGATTAGCTTTTTTCTCAGGCAGGGATGTGGGTTTGGAACTCACATCAAGACATGACCAAGAGACCAGGAAATTCGCCTTCCCAAGGCTAAGACTCCCAGTTACTTGCCCCCTAGACTGTCATTGTGTCAGGAACATACTCTAATGCTACCCTAGTGAGTTCTTAGGTCAGTGTGGGGAAGCCTCAGGGAATAACGAAGACTGGGGGACAACGACAGAAGGGATGTTTTGTGGGGAGACGTAACCAAGACATGCTACTTCAGCTATTTGAAACACTACCATGGACAAAAGGACCAAGGAGAGGGAAGAATCAAAGCAGGGCAGGGGTGGGGGTGGGGCAGCAGTTAAAGGATTCTCCTGTAGGAAACCATATCTGGATCCACTGCCACAATGCCAGAAAGAAAGGTGACATAGCACTGCCATTGCTACGGAATGGAGTTGCTTACCCAGGATGTTCACGTCTGAATCGGAAGATTTAGTGCTCCACGGAGGTCACTTGCGTGGGTATGACAGATGTATGGAGGCTTTTCTTAATGTGGTGTCTGAAGACAAAAGCAGTCCAGGGTGGACTCGGATTTTGAGTTCTGACCCCCAATCCAAATCCATCATCGGTGAGAGTGTTCTCTGACCGGCGTTTTGACAGTAAGGGTGGGTTGTGCTGATGAAGCCACACATTCTGCGCCAGCACTTCCAAGTCCTTGGCTTCACAGTGCGGCACATAGACCAACTGTTCTTTCTCGGTTCCAAGTTGTTCTATATATCACTGACAGATTGATTTCCGAAAGTGGGTCCCATGTCAGTCTTCTGCGCTGAATCTGCAAAGGCTCCCTCTGGCCTAGACAGTTGAAAACCAACTTTTCAACTTGGCCCAGGTATCTGGGATCCTCAGCATTTGTGCCGATTTCTCTTCCAAAGCCACAGCCATAATGGAAGCATGATGACACCTGGGAAGAATAGCACATTCTCTCATTAGCATCCATTGAAAATTCAGCTGCGGGTACATTTGACAGATGGAGGGAAAAGAGGCTCCTGTGGACAGAGGATGAACATTTTAAAATTACACCTTCTTCATTCATCCAAGCTGTTTTACGATTTCAATCTGGCCAATATTAATGGACAGGGGTGGAGGGAGCTATGGGACCTTGGTGAGGTCAGCGAACAGCCATTCTTTAATGCACGGACTCTGTACCTAGAGAAACACAGGGCGGGCCTTGGAAAGCGCCCAGAGTCCCTTGCAGTAAATCAGGTGCTGTCCAGATCCTTGTAGGCAGATGAGTTAAAAAGTCTCTAACAGGGCAGTGTCTCTGAAACGATGCAGGGGGCTCAATTCCTGTCTACTTCAACTTCACTCTTGGTTAATCGGCTGTCCTCTGGGGCCTCCCATCACAGACAGTCTTCAAGTTTGTTTCTTTTTAAAATAATAAATTGGTAATGCCAAGAGGTTGTCAAATGTTTTCTTGGGAATAATCAACCGCAAATGCGTAGCCTCCTGTTCCCCGGGGGAAGAACAGCCGATGCCAGCACTCTGAGTAGCATAGTGTGCACTGGTTTTCCATTCCTGGCAGAGGGCTTTGTGATCTTGGCAGAGTCACTTCAGCGACCTGTGCTTCAGTGTCCCTACATGTAAACTAGAGATGAATAATGACAGTCCCCACCTCACAAGATTCCTATAAAAACTGAAAAAATACTTAGCAAGGTGCGTGGGCCTTGTCAATGCTGCTGCTCCAGTAGGGGGTAGGGGAACCTTGCTTCTGAAGCTAAAGAGACTTTGGGATATGACCCGAGTACTTAGTGATGAGTACTTTAGATAGGGAACCAATGGACCAGACTAACTGAAATCAAAAGCCAATAGCTGTAGGAAACTAAGGAATGTTGAGGTTTGGAGGAATAACCTTCCTCAGGGAAGGGCATGCTAACTGGTTATCCAATACCAAATGGTCGGCCCTGAAAACATGCTTACAAGTAACGCTATACAGACTGAGCAGGTTGTATTAAGAAATATAGATGCATAGATATATACACACACACATGTAACAACTCCTAATGAGAAAGAGGCTATGAGCTTTGAAAGAGAATGAGAAAAAGCACGTGGAAAGGCTTGTACTGAGAAAAGGGAAGGGGGAAATGATGTACTTATATTATAATCTCGAGGTTTAAAAGGAAGTTTAAATAAAGAAAAAGACAAGTTGGAGGTTAGAATAATCGCTCAGCAGACACTGAGAGAAGCAACTAATAAATGGGACCTCCTGAAACTGAAAAGCTTCTGTAAAGCAAAGGACAGGGTCAACAAGACAAAACAACAGCCTACAGAATGGGGAAAGATCTTCACCAACCCCACATTAGACAGAGGTCTGATCTCCAAAATATACGAAGAACTCAAGAAATTGGTCATCAAAAGAACAAATACTCCAGTAAAAAAATTGAAGTATAGACCTAAACAGAGAACTCTCAAAAGAGGAATCTAAAATGGCTGAAAGACACTTAAGGAAATGCTCAACATCCTTAGTCATCAGAGAAATGCAAATCAAAATAACTCTGAGATTCCATCTTACACCTGTAAGAATGGCCAAGATCAAAAACACAGATGACAACTTATGCTGGAGAGGTGTGGGGTAAAAGAAACACTCTTGCATTGCTGGTGGGAGTGCCACCTGGTACAGCCCCTTTGGATATGGGTATGGCGATTACTCAGAAACTTAGGAAACAACCTTCCTCAAGACCTAGTAATACCATCCAAAGGATGCTCAATCATATCACAAGGACATATGCTCAATTATGTTCATAGCAGCATTGTTTGTCCTAACCAGAACCTGGAAACAACCTAGATGCCCCTTGACTGAAGAATGGATAAGGAAAATGTGGTACATTTACACAATTGAGTTACTACACAGCAGAAAAAAATAATGACATCTTGAAATTTGCAGGCAAATGGATGGAGCTAGAAAACATCATATTGAGTGAGGTAACCCAGACCCAGAAAGACAATTATCATATGTACTCACTCATAAGTGGATTTTAAACATAAAACAAAGAAAACCAGCCTACAAATCACAACTCCAGAGAACCTAGACAATAATGAGGACCCTAAGAGACATATGTAGATCTAATCTACATGGGAAGTAGAAAAAGACAAGATCTAAATTGGGAGCATGGGGACCTTGGGAGAGGGTTAAAGGGGTGGGGAAAGGCAGGGAGGGGAGCAGAGAAAAATACATAGCTCAATAAAATTTAAAAAAAAATACTTGCTCAATGGCTAAAAATACTTGATGCTCTTACAGCCGACCTGCGTTCATTTCCCAGAACCTATGTGCAGACTCACGGCTGTCTATTACTCCAGTTCTCTGAGACCCAGTGCTCTTCTGGTTTCCACAGCACCCTATGTGTGTAGAGCACATATACATGGCACCAAGACAGTCACACACATATGTAATAAAAATAATTTTTTTAATGTTAGAAAAAATAAGAGCTTGTGGAGGGAGACTAGACATGCTGGGCGTACAGCAAAATCTTCCCAAGCCTTCTGCTGAGAAAGTGATCAGGGAGACTTGATAAATGCCACTCCGAAGCAATTCTGGAAGAAAATTGTGTTTGTGAGACTCAAAATCATTCTGAAGTGTGCTTGGCTTCGATGCAGTGGCCTGTCGTGGCACTCACTGTGGAGCCCTGCTCAGGTGTTCACAGGCTGGGGAAAAGTGACGACCACTTGGGAGACATTAAGCACTGAGTATCAGCTACGAGCTCTAAAAATGGTTACGGAGGACAGGGAGAGACAGCTGGATGAAAAGCGCCCCGGCTGCTGGAGCAGGCTCACTCATCATTTCTGTGTGTACAGGCAGCTTTCAGAGTCACTGGGAAGGCTTCTGAGGTTCAGGCTCAGGATTGTGAACATCACTCTGCAAGCTGTGGGAAATGTATGGAGATTTGGTGCATAGGAGCAATAGCAACAGCGGAGTTTGAAGAGGACGGATGATGGTGTGTAGGATGGATTGGATCAGGGAGATAAAGACGGCAGAGACGGTCATTAGAAGACAACAAGTACGGGCTGGGGAGATGGCTCTGTTGGTAAAGCGCTTGCTGCACAAGAATGAAGTTCTACTACCCCCTGAGTCTGTGTAAAAAGGCCAGGTGTTGTGGTGGGTGTGTCTAATCCATGAACTGGGGATACAGAACTAGGTGGGGCTCACTGGCTGGCCAGCCTAGCCTATTGGGCAAGACCCAGGTCACAGTGAGAGACCCTGTCTCAAAAAACAAAAATGCAAATAAAGCCAAGGTGGGTGGCCCCTGAGGAATGATACCCAGTGTTGATTTCTGACCTCCACACTGGGTGCACACATGTCCCCTTCCCCCACCTCACCCACAAAGAACACAATTGGCATAACCTGGGTAAGGAAACTAAGAAGTAAAGGGAGGCCAAGTGAAAAGACAGAGAGCCAAGTGTGTTCTATCAGAAATGGGGTTCACAGTTGGAGAGATATCAGCCAGTTGTAAGCAGAGACCATGTGTTTGTTTCCCGGCCGCCCAGACCCGAATAATCACAAACACTGCTTGGCCAATAGCTTAGGCGTATTCCAAGCTAGCTCTTACATCTTAAATTAACCCATTTCTATTTATCTGTGTATTATCACGAGGCTGGGGCCTACTGGTAAGGTTCTGGTGTCCTTTCCTTCGGCAGCTGCATGGCATCTCTTTGACTCTGGCTACTCTGTCTATATATTTCTGTTCTGATTTCCTGCCTGGCTTTACTCTGTTAAGTTATTGGCCAAAATTGCTTTATTCATCAACCAGTAAAGCAACACATATACAGAAGAACATCCCACATCAGCCAACAGCCTCAATTATGAAGCTCCAAACCCATTAGTTTATCCTTCATTCAGCCAAAACTCATGTAAGCCACAGAATATGTCAGTTGCAGGCACCAGAGTTACCATGAACAGTGAATGGTTGGGAAGGCTTATATTGTGTTCAGTCACGTCACTAGAGATGACAAATATAAAACATAAATACAACAGTGCTAAGTCCTATACAGAAGACCAAAATAAACTGAAATTGTAACAAATGATGTCTGCCTGAATGGTAGCCATCAAGTGCCTCGCAGAGAACACTATTTAAGGGGAGAGCTGAAGACAAGAAAGAACAAATCACCCTAGACAGAGAAGCAGCAAAAGCAAAGATGGCCATGAGCTTGAAAAGACACAGAAAGAGGTGGGAAGCAGCATGGGCAGAGCATGCAAGAAGGGTGAAGAGTGGTCCAGGCAAGGCTCTTAGGAGATAGAAGTCCAGATCAGCAAGGGATTTGCAAGTCAGGCTAAGGACAGAGCACATATGCTACTCCAAATGAGAGAAGGGCAGGGTCCATTTGGAAATTATTGACTGCTTTATGGAGGGAAAACTGCAGGCAAGACAAAGAGGGAAGACTGAAGTAGCTGAAGTTACGGTGGGAATAGTGTATAGGGACTGAGGTGGGAATAGTGTATAGGGACTGAGGTGGGAATAGTGTATAGGGACTGAGGTGGGAATAGTGTATAGGGACTGAGGTGGGAATAGTGTATAGGGGCTGAGGTGGGAATAGTGTATAGGGACTGAGGTGGGAATAGTGTATAGGGGCTGAGGTGGGAATAGTGTATAGGGACTGAGGTGGGAATAGTATATAGGGACTGAGGTGGGAATAGTGTATAGGGACTGAGGGGTATGAGTTGACTTGGGATGGATTTGATGGGAGAAATGGCAGTGTTGGGTTGATATCCCTGGGAGGCCTGCTCTTTCCTAAAGGGAAAAGGAGGAACAATGGCTCTCAGGGAGAAGGGGGGGGGACTGGGAGGAAGGGAGGGAGGGGAGGCTGCAGTCAGGATGCTTTGTTCAAGAGAAGAATAAATTAAAGAGAAAGAAAGATAGAAAAGAAATGGCAGGAGCTGATGCCTTGGAGTGAACAATAAAGGGAGATAAGTGGTCCTTAGAGAATCTAGATACAACTTATTCAGATGGGGATGTTTCTAAACTAGCAAGGTCCTTGGGGTGAATCACTGAAGTTCACTTCCTCGCATGCTTAATTTACATAGCTATGAAACTTTCAAATAGAGAAGTGGGGGCTATAGAGGACTTAGTGGTCAGGAACACATACTCTTCTTGCTGAGGACCCGTTTGTTTCCCAGCACCCAAGTCAGATGGCTCCTGACCGTCTGCCACTTCAGTTCTCAGGAGTCTGATGCCCTCTTCTGGCCTCCGCAGACTCTACACTCATGTACACACACACACACACACACACACACACACACACACACACACACACCCCATAATTTTAAAATAAAACAAAATTTAAAACAAACTTTGAAAAAGAGAGGCATTTAGGCCCAACGAGAAGTTTAGGGGTTAGAATTCTTTGGTAGAGCACCTGAGGTCTTTAAGGGGAATTGC
Organism: Ondatra zibethicus; assembly: GCA_004026605.1. Lineage (NCBI taxonomy): Eukaryota > Metazoa > Chordata > Mammalia > Rodentia > Cricetidae > Ondatra > Ondatra zibethicus. The sequence continues at coordinate 1,350 of PVIU01023708.1, read as the reverse complement.
TGCTGAGCTCCTGAGCATAACAGACAGGTTCATTCTATATACAGTGGGGAGCAAAGGCTGCATGTGAACACAGCACCAATTCCAACAGGAGGGTAGACAGTAGGAGAAAAATGGGGCTGCAGTCTGATTGCTTTATTGATCAATTTTTTATTGTGGCATGATATATTTAATATAAAATTTACCATCTTAAACATTTTATTAGGACATTTCAGTGCAAAAACATACATTCATGATAGTTTACCTGTTCCCATAGTGGCATTCACGTAGCCCTTGAACTCTGTGTGCTTCAAAAGCAACTCCCCAGTCTCCCCTCCCCCAGACTGCACAGCTCCACTGCTAACACTCCTGACTTTCTACTTTCTGTCCTTTAACTTTTGGTCACTGTAAGTTTCTCAAATAAGCAGAATCTTACAATGCTTATCTTTTTTTTTTTTTAATGACAGACTTATTTCCCTTAGCACAGTGCCCTCCAAGTTCACCTATGTTGTAGCATATTGTGCAATTTCCTTCCTTTAAAAGTTGAATACTTTTGCACCGTGCGCACATGCAACTTATACCTGGCTATCCAGCAGCTGACAAGCAGGCAAGTGTTCTTTACATCAGCTGTCATGAATAACGCCGCTATAACCAAGAATACAAACGGTGCCTTTAGACTGTGCGTTCAGTTTTCATGGCTATATGCACACCCTAGTTCTACATTTACTTTTTTTGATGCAGTGCAGCCATATTTTCTCCAGTGGCAGTAGTGTGTTGCATTTCCACTGATAGTGCACAAAGGTTCCAACATCCCATCTTTACCAACCCTTCTTATTCTCTGGCCTGGCACCCATCTTGGTGGAACCAAGATGCTGTTTCCCCAGGGATTAGTAACGTCAAGCTTCTTCTCATGTGTTCTTTGGTGATCTGTGTATCTTCTTTAGAGAAATGTCTATCCAAGGCTTTAGCCAGTTTTGAATTTTGCTGCGGTTTCTACTGTTGCATCAAGGAGTTCCCTGTGTATTCTGGGTATTGGTTCCTTTTGGATGTGTGATTTTCAAATATTTTCTCCCATTCTTTCTGTTGCCTTTTTACTCATCAATATAGCTACCTTATATTTTCCTTCGACTATTTTTTATCCAAGCATTTTTATTTTTAATTTAACTTTTATTGAAAATAAAGTTGTTTTCATACAATATATTCTGATCACACTTTCTCCTTCCCCATTCCTCTAATTCTTCCCACCCTCCCAACTCCACACCTTCTTTCTCTCTGTCTTAAGAAGACAAACAGGCAAGTAAAAAAGACAGAAAAATAAGGATTAAACAAAATGAGCAACCTAGCAATAAAAAAGAAATAAAAATCCAAGGAATG
>PVIU01023707.1:9480-27006 GCA_004026605.1 Ondatra zibethicus | reverse complement strand
TCATACTACAAAAGCATTTGTGCAACTATGTTCATAGCAGCATTGTTTGTAATAGCCAGAACCTGGAAACAACCTAGGTGCCCCTCAATGGAAGAATGGATCAAGAAAGTGTGGATTATATACTCATTAGAATACTACTCAGCGGTAAAAAACAAGGACATCTTGAAGTTTGCATGCAAATGGATGGAAATAGAAAACGTTATCCTGAGTGAGGTAACCCAAACCCAGAAAGATGATTATGGTATGTACTCACTCATAAGTGGACCCTAGCTATAAAATAAAGGTCACTAAGCACTTAGCTCGCAAGCCCAGAGAAGCTGAATACCTAGGTGAACGCAAAGAAAGCATACACAGAACCTCCTGGAAGTTGGAAGCAAACAGGATCATCAAGCACAAGTTGGAAGCCAGGGGCGGGGATAGAGGTGGGAGAAATTTCATCTGATGGATGGAGATAGAGACAGAGACCCACATTCACATCAGAGCAATGGATTGAGCCCCCAAGGTACAGGTGAAGAGCAGAAGGTGGGAGAAGATGAGTTAGGAAGTTAGGACCGTGAGGGGGTGGTCCACCTACTGAGACAGTGTGCCTGAACTAATGGGAGTGCACCAATCTACCTGGGCTGGGACTGAATGAGCATATGATCAAACCAGACTCTCTGAATGTGCTAGCGAAAGTTGGCAGATGGAGAACCCATCAACAATGACACCAGGACCTATCTCTTCTGCATGTATTATCTTTTTGAGAACCGAGTCTTTTGAATGCACTCCTTCCTAGGCCAGGAGGGATGGGGGTGGGCCTTGGACTTCCAACAGGGCAGGGCACCATGCCCTCTTTCAAGGAAGAAGGGGGAGGGAGGAGGGGTTGGGGGGTAGTGGGAGGGGACCGGGAGAAGGGGAAGAAAGAAAAAAAAATTATTTCTTTAATTATGTTCTTGAATGGAAAAAATAAAACAAAACAATGTATGGAAAAAAAATAAAATGAGATATTCACCTATAAAAAAAGCGTTTGGCAATGACTCTTTTGTTTCTCTTATATGAAACACATTAAGGAGTATAGGTACCAGGTCTTCTTAGAAGATCTGGTAAAATTCTGCATTAAAACCATCTGGTCCTGGGCTTATTTTGGTTGGGAGTTTTTTATGACAGCTTCTATTTCCTCGTGACTTATAGGTCTATTTAAATTTTTCACCTGGTCTTAATTTAATTTTGGTATATGGTGTTTATCTAAAAAACTTTCCATTTCTTTTACATTTTCCAACTTTGTGGCATACAGGTTTTTGTAGTAAGACCTAATGATTCTCTGAATTTCCTCAGTGTCTGTTGTTATGTCCCCCTTTTCATTTCTGATCTTGTGAATTTGCATGTTCTCTCTCTGCCTTTTGATTAGTTTGGATAGGGGTTTGTCATTCTTGTTGATTTTCTCAAAGAACCAGCTCTTTGTTTCATTGATTCTTTGAATTGTTTTCTGTGTTTCTATTTTTGTTGATTTCAGCTCTCAGTTTGATTATTTCTAGTCTTCTACTCCTCGTGGGTGCATCTGCTTCTTTTTGTCTTGAGCTTTCAGCTGTACTCTTAAGTCACTAATGTGAGCTTTCTCCGTTTTTTTTCAATGTGGTCACTTAGTGCTATGAACTTTCTTCTTAGCACTGCTTTCATAGTGTCCCATAGGTTTGGGTATGTTGTGTCTTTTATTTCATTGAATTCAAAGAAGACTTTAATTTCCTTCTTTATTTTTTCCCTGACCCAGGGGTGGTTCAGTAGTTGACTGTTCAGTTTCCATGAGTTTGTAGGCTTTCTGGGGGGTAGAATTTTTGTTAAATTCTAGCTTTATTCCATGGTGATCCGAAAGGACACAGGTGGTTACTAAAATTTTTGTATCTGTGGAAGTTTGCTTTGTTACCGAGTATGTGATCAATTTTCGAGAAGGTTCCATGAGATGCTGAGAATAAGGTATATTCTTTCCTATTTGAGTGGAATGTTCTATATATGTCTGTTAATTCCATTTGACTCATTACCTCCATTAGTTCTCTTATTTCTCTGTTAGGTTTCTGTCTGGTTGACCTGTCCATTGGTGAGAGAGGAGTGTTAAAATCTCCTACGATTAGTGTGTGGGGTTTGATGTGTGCTTTGAGGGTTAGTAATGTTTCTTTTACATATGTGGGTGCTCTTGTATTAGGGGCATAGATATTCAGGATTGACAGTTCATCCTGATGAATTGTTACTGTTATGAGTATAAAGTGTCAATCTCCATCTCTTCTGATTGATTTGACTTTGAAGTCAACTTTGTTAGATATTAGTATAGCCACACCTGCTTGTTTCTTAGGGCCGTTTGACTGAAAAACCTTTTCCCACCCCTTTACTCTGAGGTAATGTCTGTCTTTGTAGTTGAGGTGTGTTTCTTGTAAACAGCAGAATGTTGGATCCTGTTTTCTTATCCATTCTCTTAACCTGTGCCTTTTTATAGGTGAATTGAGTCCATTTATATTAAGTGATATTAATGATCAGTGGTTGTTAACCCCGGTTATTTTGTTTGGTGGTAGAGTTTGTGTGTTTCCTTTCATTGAGTTGTGCTGGTGGAGGGTTGTTGGATATCTGAGTTATTGTGAGTGCTGTTGGCTTCCTTTGGTTGTGGTTTTTCCTTCTAGTACTTTCTGTAAGGCTGGGTTTGTGACTACGTATTGTTTAAATTTGTTTTATCTTGGAATATCTTGTTTTCTCCATCGATGGTGAAAGGAAACTTTGCTGGGTATAGTAGTCTGGGCTTGCATCCATGGTCTCTTAGTGTCTGCAGCACATCTATCCAAGACCTTCTGGATTTCATGATTTCCATAGAGAAGTCAGGTGTAATTCTGATAGGTTTGTCTTTATATGTTACTTGACCTTTCTCCTTTGCAGCTCTTAATATTCTTTCTTTATTCTGTATGTTTTGTGTTTTGATTATTATATGGTGAGGGGATTTTTTTTTATCCAGTCTATTCGGTGTTCTGTATGCTTCTTGTACCTTTATAGGAATATCCTTCTTTAGGTTGGGAAAGTTTTCTTCTATAATTTTGTTGAATATATTTTCTGGGCCTTTGAGCTCTAATTCTTCTCCTTCTTCTACCCCTATTATTCTGAGGTTTGGTCTTTTCATGTTGTCCCTCATTTCCTGGATGTTTTATGTGAAGAATTTGTTGGATTTACTGTTTTCCTTGATAAATGCATTTATTTCCTCTATAGTATCTTCAGCATCTGAGACTCTTTCTTCTATCTCTTGTATTCTGTTGCTTATACTTGTCTCTGTAGTCCCTGTTCATTTACCCAGATTTTCTGTATCCTGTCGTCCCTTGGCTTGTGTTTTCCTCATTGCCTCCATTTCAGTTTTCAAGTCTTGAACTGTTTCTATTACCTGTTTGATTGCTTTTTCTTGGTTTCTTGGGTATCTTTGAGGGATTTATTCATTTCTTCTTTTTGTTAGTCTTCTCATCCATTTCTTTAAGGGAGTTTTTTATATACTGTTTAATGGTCTCTAACACTTTCATAATGTTACATTTAAAGTCTGTTTCTTCTACTTCTTCTGGATTAGGTTGTTCAGGTCTTCCTGTTACATTGTCACTGGTTTCTGGTGTTATTATGCTGCTTTTCAGGTTGTTGGAGGAATTCTTGCATTGGTGCCTTCCCATCTCTTCCTTCAAATGCAGCCAGTAGAGTCTTGGCGGCTTGGTCCGATCTTTGCTGTGGCTAACGGTGTACATGAGGGTTTTTCTTGGTCTCCTCTCTCTTAGGTCCCCTCAGTACTGGAATTGGCTCTCAGATCCCCTCTACCCTGAAGTAGGCTGTGGTGGTAGATCTAAGGTCCCTTCAGTTGGAATGGAGTGCTTGGGGGCATGCTGGGATGGGATAAGTAGAGATACCCAGTAGCCGGGGAGAAGCCCCGTTGAATGGCCAGAAAGTTTAGGGGATTGTAGGGTGCCTGTACTCCGATCCCCAGGCATCCTGCCATCCGGGCAGGCACACACTTACCCTTCCTGATGGATCTCCTTGTACAGGAGCAGGGCCACTTGCTGCCCAGGGACTTTGTAGACAAAAGGATGGGCTTGCGAGGTGCAGGCTCAGTGGAACAAAGAAACCCCTGCAGCAGTTGCACTCACCACTGTGTCCCCAGACCCTCAGCCTCGAAGCAGGCTGAGTTGGAGGATCATATGACCCCACAGATGGAAAGGGGTGCTTGGGGGCATGCTGGGATGGGATAAGTAGAGAAAGTCAGTAGCCATGGAGAAGCCCCGCTGAATGGCCAGAAAGTATATGGGATTGGAGGGTGCCTGTTTATGGGATTGGAGGGTGCCTGTACTCCGTTCCCAGGGCATCCAGCTGGCCAGGTGGGCACACTTTTACCCCTCCGGATGGATCTCCTGGTACCTAAAAAAGGCTTTAATTGTTTATTAAATAATACTTATAATGATTCATTTGCTTTTTTATGTAACAAAAGTAATTAGTTTCACCAGACACTAGTTTAATTGTTTCATTATTATTCCCTAATAATTCTGACCACATTTTCCCTGATTTCCTTAGTCAAATTATTTTAATCTTAGTTTCTCTTCCTTATATAATTGTTATGATATTTTAGAACAATGAAGCTGATTCTTCATACTCTAGATGTATACAAGTCTGTGAATGAAGGAATATATCAATATCTCAATATTTGAAAATTATAAAGGTTTTGAAGAGTAAGTGCTTTGAGATAATGCTCTTGTGCACTCTAAGGACTTGACACTCATATTGGTTTAATAAAACACTGATTTCCCAGTAACCAGGCAGGTAATTTGTGTACCTCTAGATGGCTTTGAGTATATTTGTTCACATAAACCTTAACAATTAAGAAATAGTAAGGTAAAACAAAGAACATGTTTACCTACATTTTAACCTTTTTAGTTAGCTATAACTAGCATTTGGAATACTTCCAAAGTCCCAGATGCTAAAGGTTTGGCAGCAGGCCTGTAAAGATATTAGAAGGTTTTTGAATCTTTAATATGTAGCACACAGTGAAAGTTAGGTCATTGAGAGAATGCCCTTGAAAGAAATTTTGAGACACTGGCCTCAAATTTATTTCTCCAGGCTTCCTGGCCTCCATTAAGTGGATAGTTGGAATAACACAGACTTCTGATGTCATTATCAGTCTTGTAGAGCAATTGGAAAAATATAAAACCATGGAAAATGTAAGCCAAAATAACCATTCCTGAATTTAACTTTATATCTCAAGTATTTTATCACACTGACACAAAGATAGTCATTACATATTTCATTATTATTGTTTTTTTGTTCTGAAGTATCCACTTTCTGTGTTTTATCGTTCTCCTCTTTGAATAAATTTCCTTCATAATTCTTGAAAGGGAAAATGGTAGCAGTAAGTTCTTCATTTAGTCTTCATTTGAGAGTTTCTTTATTTTTAAGTGCTGCTTGAAGATACATTCTAAACTTGAAAAGTACCATTCTTCTGTCCATTATCTACTATGGTTTAAGATTTTAAAATTTTGTCATTCATTTCACTTTTCCACTAAAGGTAATATGTTACCTTCCTTGAATCTTTCTTTTTAAATTTATCTTATTATTAATACTAAATTAAATCAATCCTTTGTAAAAATAAGTGGATGGTTTGAAGAAAATGGTTCAGTCAAGTTAATGTATTAATAATTCTGTGAAGACACCACCTGTGTGTGTGTGTGTGTGTGTGTGTGTGTGTGTGTGTGTGTGTCCAGACCATGTTCAGTGTCATGGAAGGAAAGTGCATGTCCATAAAGAGCTAAACATGGTTTCCCCTTTGTTGTGGTCCTTGGAAAATATTATGTTTGCTAGTTGTACAAATTTACCAATTTTTTTTCTATTTAAGTATACACAGAAAGATATTTTTCAGCTTTTGTGTCCTTTTTAAATTTTTTATAGTTTTGGATAAAGCTATGTTGGCAGGATTGTTATTTGCCCAGTCCCATAAACTCATGACCTGCCTATGATTCTATGATTATTGAAATAAGATAAGCTTGCCAGAATTAAGTCAGGGACAGTACCCTTCATCTCCAGGTGTTTAATTACTCAATGAATCTGCCTGCATGATCTCTTTCCTAAACTAAAATACTGCATTCTGTATAATGTCATCTACTGTATCATCTTGGCATTTTACCAATATGAAGTGGAGATATTCTGTTAGAGCAAAAATTAAATCTAATAAGTAAATGCACATACAAAGAGAAAATGTGAAACAAAATCTGATAACAAGAAAACATTTTTGACTGTCAAAGTGACAAAATATTTTCCCCTTCCATTTTACTTGCTATAGATTAAAATTTAATATGTTTCTAGTAATACTTTTTAGTTTTGACTCTTCATTGATGACTATAAACAAGCTGAACTTGGACATATGAGCCTCTTATAAACATTAGAGTCCAAGTAAAATTTAACATAGTTACTGTTTATGAAAGTATATGCTTGATACCACAGTTCTTAAAAAGAAACTTAATTCTTTAAAGGGTAAATGTATGCACAATTTTCACTTTGTATATATATTAACTATCATAAAACACACTATCTTAGTTTCAGTAATTCCAACAAAATAAGCCAAATAATTTAGTGGTAATTAGTATTCTGGAAAAAGTATTTGGATATCACAGAAGGAAATAAAGTCCCTCTCACTTGAGTTTCTAGCTACCAGTCCTATTAACTTTTTCTAAGTTACATATAGTTTTAAGGGATGATAGAATATATAAGACATAGAAGATTGACCAGAGCTGGGTTTCTTGTAGTGATGTTTTTGTGAGTAATCACCCATGAATCAATAGGTAACCTCAACAGAGTCATTGATTCACTTGACTTGAGTTAGTTTAACCAGTTTCTCTTCATCTACATTTTGCCTTGTGGCTTTTTTACCTTTTTTTGATTCTGTATGTCCTACTTTTACTACTTCCAAGTACCTATGTGGCCTTTCACTTGCTTGGTTAGAGTTTCACCAAGATTCATTATATTATTTATGGCTATTTGGAAGGGTGAAGTTTCCCTAATTTCTTTCTCAGCCCATTTATCATTTCTGATTTCACTGTTAATCATTCCAATCCATAAACATGGGAGATCTTTCCATATTCTTCACAAGTCCAAATGGATGAAGGACCTTAAGATAGACCCAGATAGAGTGAACCTGACAGATGAGAAAATAAAGGAATAGTATTGAATGCACTGGCACAGGAGACAATTTCCTGAAAAGGACAAGAATCATCCCAGCACTAATTGCAATAATTAATAAATGGAACCTCATGAAACTGAAAAGCTTCTGTAAGGCAAAGGACATTGCCAATAGGACAAAATGGTAGCCTACAGAATGGGACAAGATTTTCACCAACTCCACATCTGACAGAGGTCTGATTTCTAAGAGGAACACTCCTCCACTTCTGGTAGGAGTGCAAACTTGTACAGCTACTCTGGAAAACAATATGGTGGTTTCTCAGAAAATTGGTAACTGACCTACCTCAAGTCCCACCAATACCACTCATGGCCATATACCTAAAGGATGCTCTACCAAACCACAAGGACACTTGCTTAGCTATGTTCATATCAGTTTTATTTGTAATAGACAGAAACTGAAAACAACCTTGATGTCCATTAGCTGAAGAATGGATAAAGAAAATGTGGTACATTTGCACAATGGAGTATTACTCATCTGTTAAAAATGACATCACAAAATTTGCTGTCAAATGGTTCAAAGTAGAAATTTTCATCCAGAGTGGTGAGATAACCCAGCCCAGAAAGACAAACATGGTATGTACTCACATATAGGTCAATATTAGCCATAAAGTAAAGGAAGCTAAGTGCAAAGGGAAGCTCAAAGCGGGGAAACACAATGGACATTGAAGGTGAATGGGGGGAGTTTTGGATGGGGGATGTGCATAGGAATGAGAGGGATCAGGTTGGGGTGGGATGGAGGGAGAGAGTACTGGAAAAAAACAACTGGGATCAAGGGCACCTTTGGGATGAACTAGAAATCTAATTTAATGGAAACTCTCAGGAATCTATGAGGGTGACTCTAGCTAAGACTCCTAGTAATGGAAGAATCAGAGCCTGGACCTGCCACCCCCTATAACCAGACAAGACTTCCAGTGGAGGGACTGAGACCCCCAACCCACATTTTGCCATGCCTACAAAGTATGTTTGTACAAAAATTGTGCAGAAATTATGGAAATGGTCAACCGATTACTGGTCCAGCTTGAGATCCATACTATGATAGGGAGTCCACACCTGACACAGCCAGGAGGGCCAGGACTCAGAGGGTGTAAACCCCAGAGACATAGAATAGAACCAAATATGACTAACAAAAGAAAAAAGTCATGATATGATTCCTAATGATATTCTGCTATACTCGTAGATAGTTGCCTAGCCCAACTGTCATCAGAGAAGACCTTCAGGTAAACATTAGGCAGACTATAGGGAATCCAGTGGAAGAGAATGAGGAAGGATTATAGGACCATAGGGGCCAAAGACACAAGAAAACCTATAAAATCAACAAACCCAGTGTCATAGGGGCGCCCAGAGACTAAATCAACAATTAGAGAACTTGCGTGGGACTGATGTAGATCCTCTACATATATGCTGCATTTGTGTAGATTGGTCTTCTTGCAGGAGTCCTAACAGAGGAAACAGGGGCTGTCTCTGTATCTTTTACCTTCTTTTGTACCCTTTCCTCTCCTGGGTTGCCTTGTCCAGCCTTAATATGAGAGGAAATGCCTCGTCTTACTATAATGTGATATGCTATCTCTGACTGATATACGTGGGAGGGCTGCACTTTTCTGAAGCAATAGTGGTGGGAAGAAGATGAGAGGTTGAGGAGAAGGACTGAGAGGAAATGAGGGAAGGAAAACTGTGATCAGGCTGGAAAATTTTAATTATTTAATTTGAAAAAGAACAATCTTCTAATGTTAACTAGCCATAGTTTGCCTTAAATACTCTAAAAGAGTATCCATTACACCCATGATACATGCAGTAGTAAATATCACTATTAAATCTTTTAAACCATCTCAAAAAATTGCTTCAATAAGAAACAAATGCTCTATCACACGACTGAGGAATATAATAAATTCAAATCTAAAACATAGCAACAGAAATATTTTTTCTTGCATTAGTAATGGTTTATAGATACAATATTCTTTTACTCCACTGTTCTTAACAAAATAGAATATAAAGGAGCAAACTTTAATTTAAAAATGCATTTCAGATTAAGAGATATTTGCTGGTTATTTTAATATCATTGAATCTGAATTTTAATTTAAATGGCATTAAAGTTTCAGCTTAAAAATTAAATTACTGCTTTTTACAAGAATGAGACAAATGTTTAGTAAAAAATCTGTAAGGCATTCTATGTACAAATGCCAATTTTAAGATTCTTTTAGATGAAAAAACATCAAAACTCAATAATATTGAGCTACATATAAGCTACATGTGCAAAGCTTGGTAAGAACTTGCTGTTATAGTGAGTATGGTATAACTCAGAAGAGATTTTCTAGTTGTAGAGTTAAATGAAATTGAACAGTTTCTAATTTTATTAATTGCATATTTTCAATTGGAAAAACTATTTCTTATATTCTTACTAGATTGAAAATATAGAACATAACTTGTGGTCTTTAGAGAAATTCAAATTCTCCATTGTTCTGATACACTGAGTTTATTTTAAGAGGATATTTGTTATATCTCTCAGCATCTAAAATAATTTATATTGCTTAGGTTTATAATACATGAGCATTCAATAAATGGTTAGGTCCAAAAACTTGCTCAGCATCAGTTTTTTTCTAGGTCATATGGGTAAGTACTTAACTACTGCTCTAACTTTGTATAAAATGACAATCTTGTGGTTGATAAGGTTTCCAATGGACCACATTCACAAGAGCCCTTAGACTTCCTGGAGAATTCAACTGTAGGTTCACATCTTGAACAATATAACTGCTGATTTATGCAGAGCACATCAAATGGAAGAAATGCAAGTCAAATAATTCCAAGATCACTCTGAACAGCTTATACTAAGGTTTTTCTTTATTATAAAAGAAAACTCACAGAACAGGAATGAGGGTCCAACATCCAGGTGCAGAGAATGGGAAGAAAGAAGGAATAGGAAGGACTGGGAAGGACTGTGGGTTTTTTGTACCCTAAAGCCACAACTCAGCCTGGTCCAGACACTCAAAGGCCATTGATTAAAGGTTGTTCACCATTATCTCCCCGTTTTGTCTAAATAAGAGAGCTCTAAACCCAATAAAAATTTATATAAAATAAAAACAGATACAAAGTATAAAAAAAAGAATTACAACCAGCATAAACAATATTACACAAGGAACATATGCTGAATGTTTCAATAATCATTCTATCCTAAGGAGTCTAAGTGTTATAATAGAAATGGCTTGGCTAAATCATAAGAAAGTAACTACAACTATCTCATATTCAACCCCATTGAAGGCCTGAGAAGAGAGATAATATTACTTGAGTAGGCAGGAAATGAATCAAGCAGCTTCCCAATGTGCAGTAGATGACAAAGATAACTGGCTACCTGGGAAATTACCCAAAGTCTCATTTGCAATGTTGAAGCAACCAAATTTGGCTAACCGTTTTGCCCTGTATGGGCAAGGTTTGATAGGCTTTTTTCTTGTATCTTGTTTATCCTGTTGGGACATAATACATTTTGTCAGAGGTTGAGGCATGGGCAGCCATTTATTGCCCAAATTTTGCCTAGAAAAAGAACAAGCTACAAGTGGAGTGTCTTCGGTGCTCAACATTTGGTGTGGCAGAATTGTCTGTATTCTCTCAATCATGTTTTAAATAAATGCTGATTGGCCAGGCAGGAAGTATAGGTGGAACAAGCAGACAGGAAGTAAACGTGGGGCCAGAAGAACAGGAGTATTCTGGGAAGAAGGAAGCTCTTTCCCCACTTCTACCCAGACCACCGAAGAAGCAGAATGTGACCTGTCCCACTGAAAAAGGTACTGAGCCATGTTGCTAACATAGAAAGAATAATGGGTTAATATAAATTATAAGAGCTAATACGAAGCCTGAGCTAATGGGCCAATCAGTTTATCATTAATCTTCTCTCTGTGTGATTTTCTTCAGGACCTAATGACTGTGGGAGCTGGTGGGAGGCCAGAAACCAACCAGGTCCTTCATGTTATAAAATGGCCGCCCAACATGTGGATAACTGCATCCACAGAAAGCCTGGAAAAGCTTGGGAAAGAATTGAGTAAAACATGCTTTCTTGGTAGCAGCAATTTCTCGGGGCTGCTCTGCTTGCTAGAGGCAAGCAAGCACTCTCATCTAATAGAGGCTTCCTGACTCAGCTTTAGCTGCAAAACCCTGCACCTCTTTAAGAGGTCCTGCCACAAAACACTTAAATGGTATTGTTAAAAGCTGACCACATGCTTTTTGGTTTTCAGCGAAAGGAAAAAAAAAGCTGCACTGGTTTAAAATGCTGGCTTTCTGGGCCATCCTGCCAGGGCAAACTCTGACTCTTTTAGGCAGGCGGTCTGACTCAGACTACAGAGCATTTGAGTGTTGTTTATGGACATACTGTTGCAGCTTGCTTGCTGACAGTGACCTTGAAATGCCATAGAGTTGTGGCAATAAACATGGCTCCAGCAGTACTTCAGCTATGATGCTGAAATCTCAGAAAGCAAAGTAATGGGCTGGATCCAGCCATCAAAGCCACAGCTTTTAATCCTACTCATATTGCATGGTAAATTAAAGACTCATGTGGTAGGAAAAAGAGAGATATACAGTAAAGAGAGATTCAAAGATGAAGAAAACCTCTAAATGGTTTACAGTGTGTTAAAAATATATGCAGGCTAAAGGTTAAAGTCGTTAAAATAAAAAAGAAAGTGTAGTAATGAGGCACACGGGCTGCTTGTCATCCCAGCCACCCTTGGCTATGTCCTGCCGCCCTGCTCCTGGTGTCTGGCTAGCTTATACCGAAAATAATTACACAGAAAATGTATTCATTTAAATACTACCTGGTCCATTATCTCCAGTCCCTTATTGACTAACTCTCACATATTAATTTAACCCATCTCCATTAATGTGTATCGCCAATTGACTGTGGCTTACCATCATGAGTCTAACCAATGTCCATCTCAGGGAGGAAAACCATGACGTCTGCCTGTCTGTCCTTCTTCCCAGAATTCTGTTCTGTCTACTGTGCCCACCTAAGGGCTGCCCTATCAAAAGGCCAAGGCAGTCTCTTTATTCAACCAATGAAAGCAACAGAAATACAGAAGGACCTCCTACACCAGAAAGGTGTGTGGTGGTACACACCTTTAATCCCAACCCTTGATAGATAGAGACAGACAGATCTCTGTGAGTTCAAGGTGTGGTAGCACGCACCTTTAATCCCAGCACTGGGGTGGCAGAGAAAGGCAAATCTCTGTGAGTTCAAGGATAGCCTGGTTTACAGAGGGAGTTCCAGGACAAAGATACACAGAGAACCTGTATCAAAAACTAAAAGTAAAAATAAAGGAAATAGAGGTTAAATAAAGCCACATAAAGATGGAAAACACACAGAGAATCTGGATACTGTGTGTTATTATTCTTTCATTGAATTGTTTGAATGTTGAGCAAGGAGCAACAGCTGCTAAAAGATTTTTGTTTATAAATGCTGCTGAATTAATCCAATACAGGTATTTCAATCCAAAATTGAAGTCAAAAATATGTTACTTTGGAGAAGAGATTCTCCTTTTGTTTCCACAGGAAATGAGAGGCTGTGGATTCATTCTGAATTAAGAAAAATCAGGTTTTGTCAAGGAAGACCACCTGAGAAATCTCCAGTAGGAAGAGATGGCCCAGAAGACAGAGTTCTATATCCAGAACAGGTTCAAACCTGCTGCCTGAGATTTCAAGAATCACATGATACTCCAGTCAGGACTTGATCATATCTCTAAATTTTCTTTAGGTCCCCATAAGATTATCAGCACCCCCAACCAGCTAGAAGTAGCCTGGAATACTACACCCACATTCTAAAAAAATGGACTATGGATATTTTCCTTTGTTTAAAAAAAAGAGTGGAAAGTGGTGTGGGAGAATTGTCTGTATTCTGTCAATTTTGTTTTAAATAAATGCTGATTGGCCAGGCAGGAAGTATAGGTGGGACAACCAGACAGGAAATAAAGGTGGGGCAGGAAGAAAAGGAGAATTCTTGGAAGAAGGAAGTTCTTTCCCCACTCCTGCCCAGACCACCGAAGAAGCAGGATGTGACCTGCCCTGCTGAAAAAGGTACTGAGCCATGTTGCTCACATAGATAAGAATAATGGGATAATATAAGTTATAAGAGCTAATATGAAACCTGAGCTAATGGGCCAATCAGTTTATCATTAATATAGACCTCTCTGTGTGATTTTCTTCAGGACCTAATGACTGTGGGACCTATTGGGAGGCCAGAACCAACCAGGCCCTTCATTTTACAAACATTCTCTCAGGAATGGATTGGTGCTGCCAGGAGCAATCATGTCTCACATCATCAGAATCCTAAGTTATTTAAATACCGTATTCTACAGCTCTTTGAAGTGGTTGAGGACTACCTATCTATGCAGAATAAAATCTCTATGTATCTAAAGAACCTGACTAGTCTAACTATAAGTATGACAAGCATGAATGACTATTTATCAATGAATCTTAATACATAAATAACTTAAAGACTAAGACTTCATGTTAGAATATTAAACAATCTTTTCTTCATATTCTTTTATTTTCTCATTCAAAAATTTACACTTCCTCCCATTCTCCCAGTCTCCCCCCACTCCCCCCTACCTCGGCTCCCTCCCCCTGCCTCCTTAAGAGAGGGCATGGTACTCTGCCCTATGAGAAGTTCAAGGCCCTCCCCCCTCCATCCCGGCCTAGGAAGGTGTGCATCCAAACAGAGTAGGGTCCAAAAAAGATAATACATGCAGAAGAAATAGGTCCTAGTGCCATTATTGAGACTTCTCAGTCTGCCCCCATTGGCAGCCACATTCAGAGAGTCCAGTTTGATCATATGATCATTCAGTCCCGGTCCAGCTGGACTTGGTAAGCTCCCATTAGATCAGGCACACTGTCTCAGTGGGTAGTCCAGCCCCTCACTGTCCTAACTTCCTTACTCATTTTCTCCCACCTTCTGCTCTTTGACAGGACCTTGGAAGTTCAGTCCATTGCTCTGAAGTGAATGTGGGTCTCTGTCTCGATCTCCATCCATCCATCGGATGAAATTTCTTTGGTTATGATCAAAATATTCATCAATGTGACTATGGGACATGGCTAGTTCCAGCACCCTCTCCTCTGTCGCCCAAGTACCTATCTGGGGACATCCCCGTGGACACCTGGGATTGCCTCTAGATCCAAGTCTCTTGCCAATCCTAAAATGACTCCCTTAATGTAGATACGTTATTCCCTTCTCCAATATCCACCTTTCCTCCATCTCTACACTCCCACTTCCCCAAGCTCTCCACAGTCCTTCCCTTCTCCCTTCTCCTTCACCCTCTCACCTTCCCCTGCCTTGTCACCCCTAACCTCACCCCTATCCAGCACCCATGATTCCAACTTATGCCTGGCGATCATGTTTGCTTCCAATTTCCAGGAGGATCTATATATGTTTTTCTTTGGGTTCACCTTCCTAGTTGGCTTCTCTAGGCTTGTGAGCTATAAGCTTACTGTCCTTTGTTTATGGCTAGAGTCCACTAATGAGTGAGAACATATCATAATCATCTTTGGGGTTTGGGTTACCTCACTCAGTATAGTGTTTTCTATTTTCATCAATTTGCATGCAAAATTCAAGGTGTCATGTTTTTTACTGCTGAGTAGTATTCTAATGTGTATATATTCCAAACTTTCTTGATCCATTCTTCCATTGAGGGGCACCTAGGTTGTTTCCAGGTTCTGGCTATTACAAATAATGCTGCTAAGAACATAGTTGCACAAATGATTTTGTAGTATGATTGGATTTTTCTTGGGTATATTTCCAAGAGTGGTATTGCTGGAACCTGAGGTAGGTTGATTCCCAATCTCCTGAGAAACTGCCACACTGATTTCCAAAGTGGTTGCAAATTCTTGCATTCCCACCAGCAAAGGATGAGTGTTCCCCTTACTCTATATCATCTCCAGCATAGGCTATCATTGGTGCTTTTGATTTTAGCCATTCTGACAGGTGTAAGATGGTATCTCAAAGTTGTTTTGATTTGCATTTCCCTGATAGCTAAGGAAGTTGAACATGACCTTAAGTATCTTTTGGCCATTTGAACTTCTTCTGTTGAGAATTCTCGGTTCAGCTCATTACCCCATTATTTACTTGGGATATTTAGGATTTTAATGTCTAGTTTCTTGAATTCTTTGTATCTTTTGGAGATCAGACCTTTGTCTGATGTGGGGTTAGTGAAGATCTTTTCCCATTCAGTAGGATGCCTTTTGTCTTAATGACAGTGTCTTTTGCTTTACAGAAGCTTCTCAGTTTCAGGAGGTCCCATTTGTTCATTGTTGCTCTTATTGTCTGTGCCACTGTGGTTTTACATAGGAAGTGATCTCCTGTGCCCATGTATTGCAGGCTACTTCCCGATTTCTCTTCTATAAGGTTCAGTGTGATCAGATTTATATTGAGGTCTTTAAGCTCAATATAACTTTGGACTTGAGTATTCTGCATGGTGATAGATAAGTATCTATTTTCATTATCCTACAGGTTGACATCCAGTTATGACAGCACCATTTGTTAAAAATACTTTCATTCTTCCATTGTATAATTTTAGCCTCTTTGTCAAATATTTAGGTGTTCATAGGTTTGTGGATTAATCTCCGGGTCTTTGATGAATTCCATTGGTCAACATCTCTGTTTTTATGCCAATACCAAGCTGTTTTCATTACTGCAGCTCTGTAATAGAGTTTGAAGTCAGGCATGGTAATGCCTCTGGAAATTCCTTTATTGTATAGGATTCTTTTGGCTATCCTGGGCTTTTTCTTTTTCCATATGAAGTTAGTTATTGTTCTATCAAGGTTTATGAAGAATTTTGTTGGGAATTTGATGGGGATTGCATTGAATCTATAGGTTTCCTTTGGTAGAATTAGCATTTTTACTATATTGATCCTACCAATCCAGGAGCATGGGAGATACTTCCATTTCCTGGTATCCTCTTTGATGTCTTTCTTCAAGGTCATAAAGTTCTTGTCAAATAGATCTTTTACTTCCTTGGTTAGTGTTACCCCAAGATACTTTATGCTCTTTGTGGCTCTTGTGAAAGGTGATGTTTCTCTGATTTCCTTCTCCATATCTTTATCCTTTGAGTATAGGAGGGCTACTGATTTTTTTGATTTGATCTTATATCCTGCCACTTCACTGAACGTATTTATCAGCTGTAGAAATTCCTTGGTAGAGGTTTTGGGTTCCCTTATGTACACTATCATATCATCTGTAAATAATGAAAGTTTGACTTCTTCCTTTCCAATTTGAATCCCCATGATCTACTTATTTTGTCTTATAGCTATTGCTAGGACTTCAAGCACTATATTAAAGAGATAAGGCAAGAGTGGACATCCTTGTCTTGTTCCTGATTTTAGTGCAATTTCTTTGAGTTTCTCTGCATTTAATTTGATGTTAGCTGTCAGCTTGCTGTATATTGTTTTTATGATATATATATATATATATATATATATATATATATATATATATATATATATATATATATATATATATGATCCTTGTATCCCTAATCTCTCCAAGACTTTTATCATAAATGGGTACTTAATTTTGTCAAATGCTTTTTCAGCATCTAATGAAATGATCATATGTTTTTTCTTTCAGTTTATTTATATGATGGATTACATTGATAGATTTTCATATGTTGAACCAGCCTTGCATCTCTGGGATGAAGCCTACTTGATCATAATGGATGATTTTTTGGTGTGTTCTTGGACTAGTTTGCCAGTATTTTATTGAGAATTTTTGCATCAATGTTCATAAGTGGGATTGGTCTATAATTCTCTTTCTTGTTTGCGTCTTTGTGTGGTTTTGGTATCAGTGTAATTATAGCTTCATAAAAAGAGTTTGGCAATGACCTTTCTGTTTCTATTATGTGAAACACATTAAGGTGTATAGGTATTAGCTCTTCTTGGAAGTTCTGGTAGAATTCTGCATTAAAACCATCTGCTCCTGGGCCTTTTTGGTTGGGAGGTTTTTGATGACAGTTTCTATTTCCTCGTGACCTTTAGGTCTATTTAAATTGTTCACCTGGTCTTGATTTAATTTCTGTATGTGGTATTTATCTAAAAAAAGTTCATTTCTTGTACATTTTCCAATTTTGTGGCATACAGGCTTTTGTAGTAAGTCCTATTGATTCTCTGAATTTCCTCAGTGTCTGTTGTTATGTCCCCCTTTTCATTCCTGATCTTGTTAATATGAGTATTCTCTCTCTGCCTTTTGATTAGTTTGGATAGGGGTTTGTCGATCTTGTTGATTTTCTCAAGGAACCAGCTCTTTGTTTCATTGATTCTTTGGATTGTTTTCTGTGTCTCTATTTTGTTGATTTCAGC
>PVIU01023706.1:0-26903 GCA_004026605.1 Ondatra zibethicus | reverse complement strand
GTGAGAGATGGAGGCAGAAGGACCAGAAGTCTGAAATTATCCCCAACTACATAGTGAATTGGGGCCTGATTTAGATTTAGCAGAGCCTACACCAAATAAACAAATAACAATACTTAGCCTTCTAATACTATTAAGTTGCATTTTAAAGACTAGTAGAACTAGCATTCAAGGCCTTCAAACAATATTCTGAATTATTTTCTTTCTTTTGTTATTGTGGCTTTGTTTGTCTTTCTTCCTTTCTGTCTTTCTGGTTTTTTCTTCCTTTCTCTTTTTGTTTCTTTCATTCCACGTTGTCTGTGGGACATTTTCTCATTACGTAGCCCAGGCTGCCCTTGAAGTTGCTGTCATTCTGGCTGCTGTCAGCTAGAATTAGTAGGTCTGTACCACCGTGTCCAGTTTCAAAATACTTTAATTGCAGTTAACTAAACAGCTTCTTATTCAAAACAATGTTGTTATAATAATAATTAACATGGAGAAGTGGTTATCAAAAGTCTTTGAAAGCTAACAACTATTTTCCCAGTGCTTTATACTTTCTTACTATACCTTATTACACCAGGCATCCCCTGCTTCATTTTGCCCAATATGAAGAGAGCAACTTACAGATTTTTAAGCCCTCGTATCACTCATTGTCTATATGGGTTACCATCTAAGAATGTTACAAAAACTAAGAATTTAAATGCAATTTAGGTGACTTATGTAAGATTTCTAATTATTGAGTAAGAAAGCCACACAAGTAAATCTTATAGGTCATAAGCTTGTAATCTGCAAAACAATATCACTGCACCATTGCTATACAATAAGCACACATTAGGAAAGCACTGATAATCAACACAAAAGAATAAGAACAAGCTTTTACTGTTACCATATTGCCATTGATTATATAAACAACAAAATAATGTCCCTTCCAGACTCGTTACACAGGTAACAATAACCATTCATTTAATTAATACTGACTCAGAGTGAAAAATTCAGTCTGGGTACTTATAACACTAACATTAATATCAAGAAAGTTCATTAGCATTAATACCACAATAAATAAAAAATGAATTAGTAAAGATTATGCTATTATTTTAAAGCATTCTGGCTTGCACTCCTGTATTTACTTTAATTACTGTCACTCCAAATAGCAATTAGCAAAAGCCAGGCTGGGCATATTTATGTAGGAATGACAAGACATGTAAATGCAGCCCATATAAACCACGTACATTTATCTGCATTCATGTGTCCACATACTCAATAGTGTAGGAGGTTACTTTTCTCTGTTAGTGGAGAAATTAGAACCATTCAGCAATTTGGTTTCCTCTCTGACCTTGAATTATCATTTCTTCTGACCAGCCAGTGAGATTAATGGTGTGAGCAGACTGCCTAGCACATAGTAACACACCATATTTGCTGAATCATTTCCATACCTCAGTGATACATACTTCTCTTGGAGAACTGCTGACCCCACCAAGAAGCTGTGACCTCAATATTACAAATATTTTGTTGATGTTTTCCTGCATATGCAACCAGCATTGCACAGGATCTCTTTCAATAGGATGAAGAAGAGAAGATATCGCCTTCAGTAGTCATATCAATGTGGATAAAAAATTCTAATCCTCATTCCCATGGCTGAATCGGTATCTTTCACAACATGAGAAAGCTGTTGCCTCAATAGTAGAAACTTTGATAAAGGGAGGCATTCTGTGGGAGGTCCTTCTGTCTATGTGTTGCTTTTATTGGTTAATGAATAAAGAAACTTCTTTGGACCTATAGCAGGCCAGAACTTAGGTAGGTGGGGAAAACTAAACTAAATGCTGGGAGGAAGGAGGTAGAGACAGAGAGAAGCCATGTAGCCCCACCAGAGATGACGCCAGAACTATAGCTGGTAACCTACAGCCTCGTGGTGATACACAGATTAATAGAAATGGGTTAAATTAATATGTAAGAGTTAGCTAATAAGAAGTTAGAGCTAATGGACCAAGAAGTGATTTAAATAATACAGTTTCTGTGTGATTATTTTGGGTCTGAGCTGCTGAGCAGCCGGAAACCAACAAGCGGCCTCCTTCAATAGAGGAAAATAAATAAATAATAATAATAATAATAATAATAATAATAATAAGAAGAAGAAGAAGAAGAAGAAGGAAGAAGAAGAAGAAGAAGAAGAAGAAGAAGAAGAAGAAGAAGAAGAAGAAGAAGAAGAAGAAATAAAAAAGGAAAGAAATACCCCTCTACTACCCTAGTTATTGGTGGATGCATCCACCATGGCTTTTTCACTAGCTTAAGCCAAATTCACATTTGGGACTCAAGAGGGATAAAAGGAGTGGAACATGAGTATTATTATTAATCAAAACACCTGCATTTGTTCTGAAGTAATTTGTAGTCAGAAATCTGGCTTGCATAAATGACTGAGAATGTGGGAAAGAGGCAATTCTTGAAAGGGTATCTCAGAAGGAATTAAGAATGCATTCCTAGATTGGAGAGAATGCTTCTGCTTGGTGACCTGTATGGGGTTCACATCTGCTTAATGAGTACTGGCAAAGTCTTGTCTGCTGCATGCTTGCTCCACCTCCATCACCTTTTATCTTCTTTCAGTTTTAGCGGGTCTCTGCTCACATGACATTTATCCATCAGAGAAGCAGGAAATTTAAAGTTCATGAGGATAGTAACTGTTTCACGACACTACAAGTACTGATCACCAGAGATGCAGTGAGCAGGCTGAACATTTATCCTAAAGGTAAACATTAGATTCAGGAACAAAACACAATTTATTATCCTATTGATCTTTGAAAGATTAATGCCTTCCCCTTTCTTAAAGGCACTTACCCAATAAGCTTTGTACACACCACAACCACAGTCTGTAATCCACTTACAGAAATGTCACTAACAGACTGCTAATTACCATACTCTGTGACCTGGAAGTGGTACATTGAATAAAATGGGATCTGTTATCCTCAGCTTGGAAAACACACACACACACACACGCACACACACACACACATCAGGATCGTTTCACCTCCCACTGAGGCCACTCCCCATTTCAGGAAGAGCTGAAAGCTATACTACTCAGAGATGTGACAAAGCTTCAGAGTGTCCTTCCCTGTCTCTTCTCACTTCACATCTCCTAATCAATTCTCAAAGATGCTTGAGAAGAATCTACAGCTATTGAGCACTTGCTTTGCACCAGAAACTATTGAATTCTGTTCCTTTGCTTTTTATAATGATTCTATAACATATTAGTATAGGAATTAGCTATTTTTAGGTTAAAGTCTCTCTCTCTCTCTCTCTCTCTCTCTGTGTGTGTGTGTGTGTGTGTGTGTGTGTGTGTGTGTGTAACTATGACAGCCAGAAACAGCTTGGAGATTGGAATTATCTCCTCCTGACATGTTGTTTTATTTACTCATAGAGTTTCATAACTTACAGAGTGAAACCTGGAGATCAAACAGCACAACTAGTAAATGGCATACACTGGGGAGCATGTAGACTCCTGTACAAATGAGACTTCATGGCATGAGCACAACTTGCTGAGTACCCCAGTGCCTCAGATCCATGGAAAAGGCAAGGCCTTCCCCAGGTCACGTTCAGGGGAATGGCAAGGCCTTCTATTCTTCTAAGGATGATGTAGACAGAATGTGCAGAAAGTACCCAACACAGCCTCTCCCTTCCAGATGACTGCATGCTGAGAATGACCGCCTACATAGAACCAATACTAAAATTAGCTAACCCACCTCCTTTTTCAACCATATATAATAAATGCATGGATTCTCAAGGATGCTGGTGCATCTCTGCCAAAGCTCATGGTCCACCCATTCCCAGGTTTTCAGCACATGTGTCTGTCTTTCCTTCATTATGCATTGTCCCAACAGGTCAACCCTAAAGTCATCAGGTCATGACAACACACCTGTCAGCCTGCCCAAGTCCCTACAGGCAGCCCTTTGTCATTCTTTGCTATGTGACTTTTCTAGACGGCATGCACAGACTTCTCTCACCAACCTCATCAAATATATTTTTATTCAACAGTAAAATCTACTACAGAATGTTGAGGAAGGCATTGTAGAAGGTTTTTCCCTCTCCTTTGATCAAGCTATCACTTACTTCTATTCAATTTGTGAGCATATTCTCTGAGATCATAAAAGTCTCTGGGCACTTTGCCACCATCTACTTTGGACTACAGCGTGGTGGAAAGGGGAGTAGGGTAAGGAAAATGGAAACAGGAGACTAAATACATAGTGATAATAGGCTAAGGAGAAACTAAGATGAAATCAAGATAAATAGGAAGCAAATAACGTTTCTTTATTAAAATTGATCATACATATGTCTCAACCCTGGCAACAAACCTTCATTTAGGTACTTCCACTATTCCCAGCTTGCCAATGAGAAAGGCGAGGTTTAATGAAAGTCGGTATCTAGCCCACAGTGTCTAATAGAAAGCACAGTCTGGATTCCAACCCAGGATGTGTGACTCCAGCCTTTGAACACTTAATCATCCTGTGTCTGGAAACAGAAAGAGATAAAAAAGAATGTGTGGGAAATGCAAATATGATCCTCTGCTCTTGCTGCAGCTGGCAGCATTGGAAGGCAGAAGCCAGGATCAAGGCTGAGATATTCATGCCACTTGGGAAGGGAAAACCCACCCCAGGCAACTGTTCCTGAAGTTGTGACTTGCAATCATGCAGATAGTTTTCCCTCTGTGTGTGTGTGTGTCCTTTACTCTCAATTAAGAATGGGTAGGAGAAGAGAAAGAATACAGGATACTGCAAATGGATTTGGAGCAAATAATTACTTAGTAAATGTGTATATGTGTTTGTGTGTGGGGCATGCATGGGTTCAGCTGTGTACAAGTGTATCGTGTGCTCATGCATGTGGAAGGTGACTGCACATAGGTGTTCATGTGGAGGCAGAAGTCGCCCTCATCTCATCACCAATTCTCACAGAGGCTTTAGTTTTGTCCATCTTTAAATCACATAGGATAAATGTTGTGTGACTGACTCCCATTTTTATTTGCTGTATTGTTTGACTGTATGAATAACAAGCTACAGCAGGAGGGAAGTGTCCATCCTATTTAATGTGTCAGATCTGCTCCATAACTGTGCTTGACCTGATCTAGTCAATACACTGGCAATGAATTTATCAGCACCTTTTCATGTTCAGTGTAGACTGGAGAAAAGTCTTAGTGCCTGGAAGTCTGAGGGGGGAAGTCTAATAGGAAACAAACTATGAATCCTGAGTGGCTAAACTCAGAAGGAATAATGAAAAAATAGACTCACTGCATAAGAGAAAAACAGAAACCTTGCCTGTGCAGTGGACGACGGACAACCGGGAATATTGCAGTTCCTGAGAGGAGCACGGTTGTTTCTGTGTATCAATGCAGACTTTCTGGATGGTTTCTCCAGGAAACATGGCATCCGAATCCTAGTGTTTCCACTCTTAAGGCACTGAGCTCACAGTCAAGGATGACAGAACAAACTCGGGACGTGAAGTCCACAGAGAAGGTCTGTGGAGAGCTTCTCTTCCGCTGGAAAGATGGACTGAAATAGCGGAGCCGAAAACAATAATATTACTTGTTGTGCAGATTTGAAAAAAAATATAATAAAGTTTTATAAATTGAACACATAATATCAGAAATTTGAACCTCACTAGGTACTTAAGAATGACAGGCGAATAGAACGGAAGAGGAACATCAATTAACAGACTAATAGAAATGACTATGTCTTCAATACAGCAAGACAAAGAAAAAGAAAAGTTTAAGAAATATTAAACGATGTGAATGTGGGTCTCTGTCTCTATCTCCATCCATCGGTCAAAATTTCTATGGTGATGATCAAGATATTCATCAATGTGACTATGGGACAAGGCTAGATCAGGCACCCTCTCCTCTGCTGCCCAAGTACCTAGCTGGGGACATCCCCGTGGACACCTGGGATCCCCTCTAGAGCCAAGACTCTTGCCAATCCTAAAATGACTCCCTTAATGTAGATATCTTATTCCCTTCTCCAATATCCAATGGACTGAGCTCCTAAGGTCCAGTCAAAGAGCAGAAGGAGGGAGAAGATGAGCAAGGAAGTCAGGACAGGGAGAGGCTGGTCCACCAACCAAGACAGTGTGCCTGATCTAATGGGAGCTCACCAAATCCAGCTGGACCAGGACTGAATGAGCATATGATCAAACCGGAATCTCTGAATGTGGCTGTCAATGGGGGCTGACTGAGAAGCCAATGATAATGGCACTGGGACCTACTCTTCCGCATGTATTAGCTTTTTGGGAATCTAGTCTATATGGATGCACACCTTCCTAGGCCGGGATGGAGGGGGGAGGGCCTTGGGCTTCCCACAGGGCAGGGTACCCTACCCCTCTTAAGGAAGCAGGGGGAGGGAGGAGGGTTAGTGGGGGAGCGGGAGGGGAATGGGAGAAGGGGAGGAAGTGTAAATTTTTTGAATGAAAAATAAAAGAATATAAAAAAACAAAAAAACAGAAATATTAACTGATATGTGAATTTAAAGAAAAAATAAGGTTTAGCTTTGTGTATTATTTTTAAATGTGACAGGCAGATATAGATCTGAAGATAATGACTACTGACTTATAAGGGACCTTTATGTAGGAATCGGCAAAATTATATTGAAAGATGTTTTTAAAGATCTAACCAAATTAAGAAATATATTATTTGTAATTAAGATTTAAAATTAGATATAACTCATTATTAGTTTTTAAGACATATTATAAAACCGTAGTAATTAGTACAATGTATATTTATTAAGACTGATAAATACAGCAAATATAACCCATAGCTTAGAAAGAGGTATGCTGAGAATATTCTGTTCCTTCATTTGTTTGGTTTCATCTGGGCTTTTGAAACGAGGGCTCACTCTATAGCTGGAGCATGGTGTACACTGTGGTCCTTCAAACACTTGAATTGCAGCTGTGAGCCACTGTGTCCTGTCCAAGTCTAAAGTACACAGTTTAAGGTACAAATCCAATTTTTTGAGAAGACTCAAAAACTTGATAAAGAGTAGAAAATTGAATCCATAATCAGTATCATAACTGAAAATCAATATTGGGTGTATTAAACACATGAATATTTTAGAGACAGTTTCAGTTTTTATTAACATATATGAATTATACATGATAAGGGTCTCATCACGACATTTTCACACGGGCATATACTGCATTATGATCATATTTGGTACCGTGATTTTCTCTTATCCCCTCCCACTCATGCTCCCCATTTGAATGTCCTGACTCATTCCCCTTTTTCCTTTGTGTCTCTATTGTTGTTATGTTCTTTTGGGGGTGTTGACCTATTTATTGCTTAATTACATATATGCATCTGTTTCTGTGTGTAGTTCTATGCACACGAGTGCAGATCTCACTAGAGGCTAGACAAGGTCGTTGGAGGCTCTGGAGCTAGAGTTACAGGCCAAGGTAAGCTAACTGATGTGGGTGCTGGTAACCTGCTTGGTTCCTTTGTCAGAGCAGTATGCGTTCTTAGATGCTGAGCCAGCAACCTCTCCAGCCCCCAGGGACAGCACCACACAGCCACTGCACAGCCACTGCACACACCGCACAGCCACCGCACAGCCACCGCACAGCCACTGCACAGTGTTTGTTTTTGATGACTCACCCATTCCACCCGTTCTTCCTGATTCTCATGTGAGAGACTGTTTACAGGAGCAAAAAGAACTCTACTGGTGGCTATGTTACTGCAGAATGTATCTCTCCCTTTCCCAGAAGTCTTAATTCTATAGATAATCAGAAATCAGTGAACCTTCTAAGTCCTTGCCTCACCCATGACAAATATGGACTGGCCAAGTTCTGCGCAGGCTTGGTGTGTCCGTGAGTTTACAGCTTCTGTGAGGAAATGAGCGCAATGGCCATGCCATACCCGACAGCAGTGCTCCACACACTTCACCCCTTCTTCTGGCTCTCACATTCCCCCGACACCATGCTTCCACAGTAATTCCCCTGACACCATGCTTCCACAATAATTCCTAAACCTTGGAAGGAATGAATCAGATAATCCATGTATGCCAGAGCATCCAATAATCACTTGTTCTCAAAACTTTGACCAAGTTTGAGTCTCTGAAGTAGCCACTTTCCACTTTGGGGTGGCAACTTCTCTAGACAAGGCTGAGAACATCAGTAGCCACCGGACATAAATTGTTATTTAGAAGGCAATGAGATGGGAATGACATATATAGTTAGCCAAACAATGGCAGTGAATTTCTTCCTGTGGATCAGGCCTCAATTCCAGTGAGAAAGCATTTGGTCACCCCCATAGCAGATTTGCAGCTATTCTATCGTGGGCACATTCTTCTTGGCAAGTTAGCAATGTAGCTCCAGGGCTCATGACTTAGTAGACTGTTGAATACGAATAAGCATTTTATATACAGAAAAAAAAATAGCCTATCTATTTGTTAAAGAATCCCAACCTTATTAAGCATCATGAGAAAACATATTGTAACTGTAAGATTCCATTTTCCAAAGCCAAATTGATAGAATTCGGAGCACAAGCCATGCTCTGTGAATAATTGGTCACAATGATGATGACGAGTGATTAGTGAGTGGCCAGCAATAAATGGAACATCTACTTTGCTGTCTCCAAGGCCCAGGAAACACAGTGTGAGTAGGAGGGGGAGTGCGAGAGACAGAGGAATGGGTGAGGTGATGGGGAAACCAGCTTCTGGGCATGATGTGGTCATAAACTCCCAGCAGCTGTGATTACCTGCTCATGACATGCACAAAGTGAGAGATAAAACTAGAGACTGCATGTTTATAAAAACAACATGGCCGATCTTCACATTATGCAGTAAACATTCCAGTGCACAGCTTCTGAGACCCAGCAAACTGACTTCTGGTGCATTCTGCAGTAGCGAAGCATGCTGACTAAAACATGTTCAACAGTTTTCATGACAGCATCGTTCATTCCTGGACGTAGATTGCAATCAGTTCAATTTCCCATTTACAATGTAGAAATACCTTTGAAATATTCTCATAATTGATGTGAGATTCTCCTCTGTATGCTGTGAATAAGTTTTATTACTATTGGTTCATAAATAAGCTGCTTTGGTCTATGGCAGGGCAAATATAGCAAGATGGGAAATCTAAGAAGGGATCAAGGAGGAAAGAAGGTAGAGTCAGGCAGACACCATGTAGCTGCCCAAGAAGCAAGAGGTAACAAACCAGAAGCCTCGTGGTAAAAATATAAAATAATAGAAATGGGTTAATTTAAGATGTAAGAGCAAGCTAGACATAGGTCTTTGCGATCAACCAAATGGTTTTGTAATTAATATAGTTTCTGTGTGATTATTTGGATCTAGGTAGCCGGGAAATGTAAAAGTAGTCTCCAATAACATATAATGAAACAGCATAGGGTGGTATAAAGGATTAGTAGATGCATAGAGTGACTGTACCTTAGAACACAGTGCTATAGAACAATGAATATGTATATAATGAATGAATGAATGTGTATAACAGTCAGAAATAAAATGTATGACCACTTTTAGGTAGGTAAATGCTCACAAGTGAAACTCCCATCAAGCACTGCTAGGCGATAACTTCTAGAAGAATCTTCTAAAGGAGGAAAATGACAAAATAAAAACAATAAATAAAGAATCTAGAAATCAACCACAAGCTGAGACTCCAGAATCTCTGGGGGTATTCTATTTCACAAAATGAGTGATCAGTATCTGAACACTGACTTTAATCTGTAAAAACCATGCAGATAAAAATTGTATATGATTTTATAATATAAGATTTTAAAAACCATTTCTGCCAGTATATCTGCAGAAAAGAAATGAAAATAAAGATTATGAGTAAATGAAGACTTTGTAAATATGAGAGAAAAGATAAAAGAAGAAGTTGCTCATTATTAGCCCAACCATGAGCGAAGCCTCCTTTACCTGTGAGCATTAGGCCATAACAAAAGAGAATGAAGACAGAGTTAGTCTGAAATCAGAGATGAATGAAAGCAGGTCAGCCAAGTACTATGATATTTTGTTTTTCCTTTTTACTGCCTTTGGGTGCTTTACTGTACTTCAAGCATGCTATGAATCACACTGTGCTGTGTGAGAAAGGTAGCCTAGCACAAACAAAGCCCCACAGTAATGGCTGCTGGTGTGGGCTAGTCACACACAGAGGAAAATGGTGATGTAGACATATTTGCGCTGTTTTAAAACTAAAAGGCATCACAGAGTGTGGTGACACACATTTGCAATCCCAGAACTTGATGGGGGATGGCAGATGCAGGCAGAGAGATGGTCCGAGGTTAGTAGTCGCTACACAGAGTGAGGAGCCACCTTGGACTACGTGAGACCTTCTCGGAAAAAACCTCAAACACACAATAAAAGGCTAAGAAAACACTGAAATTATTTTCACATGTGTCTAGAAGGAGGTGAACAGCAAAGCATCGCTGAGATACATATCAGTCTCCTCATGTCAACCTGTGATCTTGTCATTTCATCTTTGAACGGCCATTGCTCTCTCCACAGAAGGAGCGTGTTGTGTCTTTGTAAGCTATTCTTCCCCATGTTAATGTGAGAAAGCACGAGTCTAGAGCTCAGGAGCTCCATGAGTACATCGCAGGGTGCCTAGAAGTACAAATATTATTTTCTCAATAGAATTTTCTCCACTTTCAGACATTTTGACAGATTCTATTTGCTATGACAAAGAATGATAGAAACTCCATTTATTTCTTATTGACTTTATCTAACTAATTATGTTCCCTTCTGAATGGTGACATGACAAGAAGTAGCCCATGACTATGTGTGTTCCTGCCTCAAGTGTGTACACACGTGTGTGTGTGTCTGAGTGTGTGTGTGTGTGTGTGTGTGTGTGTGTGTGAGTGTGTGTGTGTTTGAGCTATGAGGTGAGAAAAGGGGGGAAATAGAAGATTTATCTGCTCTTTATTGGGCTACCTCTTGTCACATGATTTAAACCAAGGTCGACTCCACACTGAATATAACCAAATCTTAGGGATTACCTCTAAGTTTAAAGTCACTAACTTAAAAAACAGCAAATGTCAGGTCACAAGACATTTTATGGAATTTTCTGTTAAGTTTGCACTGAAAACAGCACTGGCTAGCCATGTGATAATGAACACCATAAATTAACTGGCTTTCTCTGGGCAAAAAAAAAAGGAAGTTGATCTTCCTGAAATTCTTAATGTTTTTTAAAGAATGGAAGCATTATTCAAATATGAACGTAAAGTTTTGAAGGTAGAGCACCTGTTCTTAGAGGAGGCTGATCCTTTATGAGTCCTCCGTGTATTTATTCAGAAGCCCTTGGTGTGGTCTAGAAGTCTGTTGTAGAATAGGGTTCTTTAAGATTAAGTCATTATAACGGAGTCAGAGCAGCAGCAATCACCTGTAGCAAAGGCTCAACAAGAGCAGTTTTGCTAAGGAGCCCTCAAAGTCGCAGCAGGTAGGGAGAGTGCTGAGACCCGCTGCCTAGATTTCACCACCTAACTCCTGTGGACCCAGCTATGTTAAATCCTGCTGTAGCTGAGTGTGGATTCAGGAACTGCTAACTAAGGTAGCAGTTAAAGGTAGAAGGTTAATTGAAGTGGGGGGGGACTCCATTTCTGGAGCTATGGGCAGTTTTCATCCATGTTGGGGAAGTATTTTTAATGATATGGCGGTTAGGGGTCGCCTGGGCTTCTATAAGCAAGCCAAACACAGTTAGTGCTTTTCCACGTTAGACTTTGTTGTAACCGATTCTTTGGTCTGTTGTTGGTGCCTTTTATAGGCTGAATAGTCTTCTGTTGACCAATTCCCAGAAGAAATTCATACAACCAAGTTATATGCCCAATATTCCACTCCTTCGACAGATTGAGACAATGCTTAAAATTCTAGTTTCTATATGCTAACTGAAGAATGATTTTTATAATGTACACAATTTCCAATCTTTTTAAAGTAAGTTTGGCTCTGGATAAGGGAACTGGAGAGGCCCCATGGGATGGAAGATCATCGGAGGGCTTGTGTGAAAATTGACAATTATTTCAAAAATTGCCCTAAGCCTTGTCTTGCTCCCCCCAAAATGGTTTTCCCAGAGGTACAAAGCCTATAAAGGACAGACCCGAATGATGAATTCTGGCTGTCATCATGATCTGCATGGATCGCTGAACAATTGACTAGAACATGCTGATCAGTATTGATGGTGAATGTGCTTGAAATTAAATATCGTGCACTTTGTAGAGCTTTTATTGCATGAATATAGAACACTGTCATTGAACCATGAGTCTTGCTTACCCTTCTAGGTACCCTGTCCTATAAAGACCAAAAAGCACACTTTCTTCCATTGTTCTTTCAAGAAAAAGAAAAGTTTAGATGTCTATATGAAATGTAGAAGTAAATATTTGATACCTTTAATTTAGTATTTTGGGGGGTTTTGGAGAGAATTTAGTATTTTTAAAGTATGAAAAGAAAATGCACCAAAACAATATATTTGGTGATTATATTAATCCGGTGTGAATGTGTGCATGCTTTAAGTCCCTCATTAACCCAAGGAGAGGAAGAACTGCACCAATCAATTTATTCAACAGCTATTGGTGGAGAAGGCTCTGCCACGTGCCAGGTACTTACAAGATGCAGAGAAATAATTGTGCCGTTGTTAGTCCAGTAGGGGAGAGAAGCCTGCTGAAACTCATTAAGTGTAAACTTCAGAAGAGTGTGAGTGCATCTGTAAGGTCCCTAGTGGGTACAGGCAGAGTAAAGGAAATGGCTCAACCAGGCTGAGGGTGTGAAGTTCGCTGATGACAGGACTGAGAGCTATGGCATAATTTTATAGTCAGATTTCACTTAGGAAAAACAACCATGCAGGAGAAGAAGCAGGCTGGGCTGACAGAAGAACAAGCTGCACTGAGGAGAATATCCTCTATTTATCTCTGAGGATGTTAAAGACGGCTAGTTTGAGGATGGAAGACAACAGGTGCAGGCAAAGGAAACACAAAGCGGAGAAGAGATGCAGGGATAAGCAGTGCAAAGGCTTTATACCCCCTTCTGAAACAGCCTCGGCTACCCGACTGCTCCCAGGCAGCTCATCCATGTCATTCAAGAGCATCCGGGTTTGCTCAGGAGAATAGAGGATCACTACTTAAAGGCCTCGTTACAAATTGGCTTTGTGATTTTAAAGCAAGAAAATAATAAGCACACATGTGACGTGTTCACTTATAATAAGCACACATGTGGCATGTTCACTTGTAATAAGCGCACATGTGACGTGTTCACTTATAATAAGCACACATGTGGCATGTTCACTTGTAATAAGCGCACTTGTGACGTGTTCACTTATAATAAGCACACATGTGGCATGTTCACTTGTAATAAGCGCACTTGTGACGTGTTCACTTATAATAAGCACACATGTGGCATGTTCACTTTCCTGGAAAGGAGAGTGCTACACAAAAGAACATGATACCTGAGCTGGAATGGAGGAACCCTAGGCCTTGTGTGTGCTCCAGTCTATTCCAGTCCCCATTAGCCATCAGCCCCACCGTAGAGTGTGATGGGACTTCTTGCTGCCCTAAATCAAGACCCTAGAGAGGTATTCTGTGCAAAAATGAGAGAAGATCTCAAACTGTGACAATTGAAATGGTGGCCTATAGGAGACCCCCCATATTCTGTCACACCTGACTTTTTTGGTCTGCAGTGAGAAACCACAAAGAATCTGGTCCTGTGGTG
Source organism: Ondatra zibethicus (assembly GCA_004026605.1). Lineage (NCBI taxonomy): Eukaryota > Metazoa > Chordata > Mammalia > Rodentia > Cricetidae > Ondatra > Ondatra zibethicus. Next base: position 13,251 of record PVIU01023706.1, on the reverse strand, counting down.
ACCTGCCTGACACATCTAGATGGTCTCTGGCTCTGCAGGGTGTTTCAAGTACGCATCTCCACAAAAAAAAAAAGACACAGGTTGTACTTGCAGGGTCTGATTGAAATGGTGTCTTGATTTGCCTCTGGCCATGTATAATAGAGTACGGTTTAATGAATCAGAAATTGCCAAGATGGATCATGAGTAATTTATAGCAAAATGTTGCTGAACAAGCAGGTTTCACCTAAAGGCCACAAGGTCAGGATAATATATCTGCATGTCTGTAGTATATGGAACTTGGGCTTACAATAAACGACATCAACAAACATGTTAATTTAAACAGAGAAAACTTGGGAGGCTTCAACCCTAGATGAAGAATTATAGGCAACTAAGAAATGCTCAGAGTGGGAGAAATAGTCTACCCCAGGGAAGAACCCATCAATTGGATATCTAATACCAAATGGTGAGGTCTGAAAACATATACATACAAGTACCATTATATGGACTAGGCAGGTTTTATTTAAGAATATTCATATATACATATAAGCAAGTAACAACAATTAATAAAAAAAGAAACCATGAATTTGAGAGAGAGCAAGGAAAGCACATGTGCTGTGGGACAATGGTTTGTACACTGTCAACTGTATTCTAATAAAATGATGATTGGCCAGTAGCCAGGCAGGAAGTATAGGTGGAACAACCATAAAGGAAGTAGAGGTGGGACAATGAGAACAGGAGAATTCTGGGAAGAAGGAAGTCCCATTCTGCAGTCATGACCCAGCCTCAGAAGAAACAAGATGTGACTGCCTCACTGAATAAGGTACCAAGCCCCACATGGTTAACATAGGCAAGAATAATGGGCTAATATAAGTTATAAGAGTTAATAAGAAGCCTGAGCTAATGGGCCAATCAGTTTATAACTAATGTAGACCTCTGTGCATTTCTTTGGGGCTAAACGGCTATGGGACCAGGTGGAACAGAAAACCTCAGCCTTACAGAATGGCACCCACATGGACAACTGCATCCACATAAAGCCTGAGAAAGCTTGCGAAGTAATTCTAGACAGAAAAGAATAAAGCATGGCTTATTGATAGCAGCATTTTCTCAGGTGGGCGCTGCTTGCTAGAGGCAAGTGTTCTCATTTAAGAGAGGCTTCCTGACTCAGCATTAGCTGCAAAACCCTGCAGCTCTTTTAAGAGGTCCTGCCACAAAACACTTAAATGGTGTTGATGAAAAACTGACCGCATGCTTTTTGGTAGTAGCAGGGACCTTGAAATGCCATAGAGTTGTGGCAATAAACATGGCTCTGGCAGGTACCTCCACCATGAGGCTGGAATCTCAGAAAGCTAAAAAAATGGGCTGGATCCAGCAGTCAAAACCACGGCTTTAATCCTACCCATATTGCTTAGCAAATTAAAGACTCATGTGGTCAGAAAAAGAGAGAGAGATACAGTAAAGAGATTCAAAGATGAAAAAATATCTAAATGGCTTACTGTGTGTTTAAAAATATATGTAGGATTGGGAGAAAAAAAGCATAAAGTCCTTATAAAAAAGAGAAGGAGAGAATAGTTAGGTGTGGTGGCTCACACCTTTAATCCCAACACTTGGGAGGCAGAGGCAGGCAGATCTCTGTGAGTTCAAGGACAGCTTGGTTTACAGAGTGAGTTCCAGGACAAAGATACACAGAGAAACCCTGTCTCAAAAAGCCAAAAATTAAAAATAAAATAAAAGAAATATAGGTTAAAATAAAGCCACTATTGGACTCTGAAGTCCAGACATCAGCGAGGAGTCACCCCAAGAGATCATTAAAACACTACAGTTGATGCAAAGGCAAGAGGATTTTAACTCTGTCATGACAGGATCCTTCGGGATGAGAAGGACACCGATGGTTGTTACAGACTGTTTTTTAAAGCAAAAAGCCACAGAAACAAGGGGGAAGCCTGAGGGTTGTTTTATCTATTTGGATTGGCTTATTCAAAGGGCTACTAGCAGTGATTGGTCTGTGCCAGGGCAGGAGAATGGCTGCGTGATCGGGTGAGGTAAGAGGGAGCATCTGAGGGTCATCCTGACCTTGTTCCAGTGACTGAAACAATACATCAGGAACTGAGTCAACCTCCGTGGGTTGTCTTGCCCCAATTCCCGGAATGGAGTTTCAGTACGTGCATGTGTAGTTGTTAGGTCCCCGGTTCCCAGGGGAGGAGGGAGCACTAATGCTGAGAGGCCTCAGAAATGGCCTCAGAGTTGTCAGAAATGGCTTCAGAGTTTTCCTAGAAAGACGAAAACTACACAGAGAGTGTGGATACTGTATATTATTATGTTGTCTTTGAATTGCTTGACAGCTGAGGAAGGAGCAGCAGCTGCTAAAAAACATTTGAATATAAGTGCTGCTGGATTAATAAAACATAAATATTTTAAAAATACCTTGACTTCAAAATTGAAATCAAAAGGTATGTTACTTTTGAGAAGAGGTTTTGCTTTTGTTTCCACAGGAAATGAGAGGCTGTGGATTCATTCTGAGTTAAGAAAAATTAGGTTTGATCAAGGAAGACCACCTGAGAAATCTCCCATAGGAGCTGCTTGCCCAGATGTCTGAATTCCACATCCAGTACAGATACAAGACTGCTGCCTGAGATGATCAAGCCTCACAGGATACTCCAATCATGACTTGATGATAATTCTAAATTTCCTTTAGGTCCCCATAAGATTATCAGTGCCCACAACCAGCAGGAAGTAGCCTGGAAAACCACACCCACATTCCCAAAAAACAGACTATGGATATTTTCCTTTGTTTAGAATGTTGGTTACAAGTCATTATGGATAATGGTCAGGAGAAAAGCTAAATGAAGGATATTAGATTCAGAGTTCTTGTTCTTTAAAAAAAAGTGGGGGGAAGTGCTGTGGAACAATGGTTTGTACCCTGTCAATTGTATTCTAGTAAAATGCTGATTGGCCAGTAGCCAGGCAGGAAGTATAAGTGGGACAACCAGAAAGGAAGTAGAGCCAGGGAAATGAGAACAGGAGAATTCTGGGAAGAAGGAAGTCCCACTCTGCAGTCATGACCCAGCCACAGAAGAAACAAAATGTGACTTCCTTGTTGAATACGGTACCAAGCCACGTGGCTAACATAGACAAGAATAATGGGATAATATAAGTTATAAGAGTTAATAAGAAGCCTGAGCTAATGAGCCAATCAGTTTATAACTAATGTAGACCTCTGTGCCTTTCTTTGGGGCTAAACGGCTATGGGACCAGGTGGGACAGAAAACCTCAGCCTTACACATATGGGTGGGCTTGGAGGGAAGACAGAGAAAGGGGAAATGATGTAATTATATTATGATCTCAATATTTTTAAGAATATGAATATTGTTATTTTATCAGCTATACTATGGAAATAGTTATGGAAATAAACAATGCTATATTAGCCAGACTGTTATTGATAATATTTTAGAAAGATGTGATAGAAGAGGAAGTTGGGGAGCGCTAAATGACATTACATTTACTTAAACAAACATTTCTCCTGTGTAAATCTTGTCAAGAAAAGCAGATTCATGATGACTAGGACAGTGGCTTAGACCACTGCCACACAAGCCATTCTTTAAAGTCAGCCAGGCTGAAAGTGACCTGCTGACACTTAGTAACAAAATTTAAAGCAACTTTCAAGTTCTCTGATTTTAATTTCTTTAAAAAAAAAAAGAAAAAAAAATTTAAAGCTTGTTATTTGGAAATCCCACACATGTCTATGTTGCAGTCCAACTACCGGTTACTCTTCCCCAATGCTCACTTGCCTCCCTTCCAGCTCTGTCATCATCCCCTCTTTCCTATTGCCTTTCCCCAAATTCCTGTCTTTTTTGTTTTGTTTTGTGACCTGCTGATTTTGACCAGAGCATCTCTGGCTCCTCAGATGGGGAACTGTCTGGTGGAGCCTGGTGTGATCACCAGTGGGGATCCAACTTAAGACAATGGTTACCTTCCCCACAAGTCCATCTTTTCTCTATGCTATCCAGGCATAGCCTGTGTCAATTGCTGCTGCTGTTAACTTTCTGCCTTCTCTTTTTGATATGGGAGATATATGAGCACACATGTGTGTGAATTTTGTGACATTCATATACCTTTTCCACCCCAATCTTTACACAAAAATCATTTTTCAATTTTAGAAAATCTTTTTTTTTCAGAAATATATGCAAATCGTATGACTTAGAATTTTTAGCTTGGAGGCTGTTGGGTTAACTGGTTCCACAATATGCTAAATAAGAAGGAAAAATGGACCAAATCATTCCCTTTGGCAATGCAGAATGTTCTTAATATTATTGTTTAATCAACTGACAATTCAAGTCTGGCATCACACAAAGCACGACAACTCAGTCTTCATTTGTCACAGAGGGAAGAAATTACATAAACATTTTCCCTAACTTCTTGCTGGTATGTTTCTTGAAGCTCACATAAAAAAAATGCTTATTGGAAGGTTTCCTTTTGCTTTTTCATATTGAGTAGTAAACTGAAATACTCTCTTTCCATTTGTTGTTACTGTGATATGACAGATTTCTGAACCATTTCCTTTACCAATTACTCTCAACCTCAAATGAACTAAGGAAGTCTTTTTCCATATGCTAAGATACTTTTTTTCCATGTGGAGGTAAAAAGGGATGACATTGTTATATTGTAAAGTGACACCATAGAATTCATCAACGCAATCTGTGATCAGTTTGAAGGAGATGAGTCAGCAGGAGGCTAGCCTTTGGCACTAGAGATGTCTTCCTCTTGGTTTGCTATCTTTTCTACCACTGTGGAAACAACCTGGGTCACCCCTCCTCCTCCTGGGCTGTTCTTTCACCATCTGGTGGTGTTGAAAACTGTGAAGAATATTGCACAATTTTTCTCTGTAAGAAAAACACACAAAAAAAGAAAAAGAAAAATACAATTGCAAAGTTTCTCAGAGATAAAACTTTCTTAAGCATTATCAATTGCAGACACTGCTTTTAAAAACGATGTAATATTAACTTATGTCTTAATTCTTATTCCAATAATACCAAGACAATAAGCACATACATCAATGTAGAAAACAAAAGCAAGATATCCTGTGTTTTTTTGGTGAGAAAAGCAAGACATAGAAAAAGAAGTTGCATCATCCCAAAATTATTAAAATTGCTATATTATTTTAGTGCACATGCAGGCATGTTCATGTACATAGAACATGATTTTGGAAAATATATAAGTTTATTTCACAACAGTAAAGACAGTGAAATATTCTCTGTCAAATCCACATCATATTCTCTTTGTCTTGAGAAGTAGAATGTTCAGCCGCAGATTTGAAACTTCTTTTCTTCTCCTGGACTATACAGTGGTTCTAGATGCCTGCAAGTTTTGGGAACAAACTTGGCGTCCTCCTCTACTTTCGTCGCTCTAACCAGTAATGAGGTAGAACTTGCCTTCGCAATGAGACAGAACTTGCCTTCGCTTGGGTGGAGCTGTGCAGAGGGCCTTTGCTAAAGCACGGGATTACTATTCCCAGGTCTGTTTAGCCAACAGGACATCATTGCAGCCCGAGACCTGGCTTCCTGAGGTTCTTTGCCCTCCGTGCCTGAATTTTCCCACTTGTTTCCTTCCAAAGCTCAAGGTATCCGAGGGACAGAGCATAGAACCCAACTGTACCGCTTACGTCACACAAAAGTTTAAGGGTATATAATATATGTAGGATATATAAAAATATATAAATCCAGATAAGATATATAGACGCCATAAGTAAATAAAATTATGTTTGGAAGTCAAGGCTCTCATTGTGGGAAAAATGACATAAATATTGACCAGAGAAAAAAAATGATCTCTGTTAAACCATTGAAAAGACACATATAAACTTGATATTTTTATAGATATTATTTCCCAGCTATTTGATAAAAGAACCTAGAGACTTGACTTGGGGCCCTAATACCATTGGGCACAATTTACGCTAACATGCTGGTTCTAAATCCTACCTCTATCTACTAGAGAATGGAATGACTCCTTTCTTGACTATAAGTACAGATAGGAACTAGAAAATAAGCCTAGGCAGCCCTGCACTGAGGAACTCAAACAGTGTCAGAGGCACGTACCAAAGACACAAAGCTCACAGACTGACCCAGATGCTAACAAGTTAACATTCAAAAAGAATATAGTAATTGATCATACAATACTGAAAAAAAAAGGTCAATCTGGCTACCATATTCCACAAAAAAAAAAGACAGATTTAAAGTTTTCGTTTAAATAATGATGACAACTAACAAACATAGAAAAATAAAAACTTAGAAAAATCATAGTGTTGTTCAAACAACAAGACTGAATGTTGACAGCAAATCAGTCCTACAACTTTAATCTCTTTAGTTTTTACATGTGTTCGTTTGTTTGGGGGATGCGCACATGCCACAGTGTGCACGCGGTGGCCAGAAGGCAACCTCCAGGAGTCAGTCCTCTTCCTCCTCCCCACGTGCGTCGCTGGGATTGAACAAGGCCACCGGGCTCTGCAGCAAGCAACTTTACCCGATGAGTCGTCTTGCCCGTCCTTACGTAAAGCTAAAATGTCACACCAGAGAATAGAATGTTCCATTGCAAAGTGAGACACAGAGGCCCTGCCGCAGCTACACGTGAAGAAGTCTCAGTTAGCAGTCTCAGGGCTGAAGCTAACATCGCCAGCCTTGCAAAGGTGGAAGACAGCACTGAGAAACTTTCTGTTTGGTTACCTTGCCAAAATGTGTGCCTTTCATAAAAGAATGATCCAATTGGGACGATCCAGATTTGAACACATCCTACACCTAATCTAGATCATTTTAAAGCATGAAAAAAACAAAAGGCCAGGAAGCTGTACTAGACGAAGGGAAGATATCAATTGCATGCTGCATGCCATTTAATTAGACTGTGGTTCAGGCTTGGTGCGGAATGGGGTGTGGTGGAGGAGAATGTCAGCAGAAGGCATTGGGGGACAATTTCATTAAATAACAGAACTCTGTCACTGATAGTTTGGTGGTTTCCTGTTTGTGTAAGAAAATGTTCAAAGGGGATATTTCTTGGGTTTTTATTTTGTTTATATTTTACTTGAAAGAGATAAAGTAAATGAAATAAACAAGGGGTGAATTCAGATGAGCATCTGTGTACATATTTGTTGCTCTTCTCTGGAGGATTGAACGTTTTGGTAATAGAAAGTTTAAAAACAAACGGAGACATATGCAGCCCAGAAGCTTCCCAGCTCTCTTTTTCCCTGCTTCAGACATCTGAGTTCTGGAGTTACACCTAATTTGAAAAAAACAAATTGTCAATAAGACAAAATGATAAAAAACAAAAAAAATTAGGCCTAAAGAAATGTTGACCAGTTAAGAATACTTGCCGCTCTTGTAGAATACCTGAGTGGAGTTTCTTAACACCTACCTTGGGCAGCTCACAGCCATCTGCAATCAGCTCCATGGTAGCTGCTGCCTTTTTCTGACTTCGTCTGAGTCCTGCACAAACATGTGGAATACACTCACTCAGACACAAACACATTTGCAAGAATAAAAGTAAAACATGTCTTAAAAAGTAACTAGAGTCAAAATTGGGTTGTAGTAGTCCACTTAAATAAATGCGTGTGTGCCTTTTCTGTGTAATGTAATAGATAGATAGATAGATAGATAGATAGATAGATAGATAGATAGATAGATAGATAGATAGATAGATAATAGAAATAATATGTATATCTCCCTTTGAGTGTGTGTGTGTGTGTGTGTGTGTGTGTGTGTGTGTGTGTGTCTGTGAGAAAGAGGGAATGAGTCTATCATCTCTCCACAGGAATTACATAAGCTGATTAATTTATAGCTGTAGAACACCCAACTTCCTGTCTGCTTTTTGAAGGACAGTCACAGTCCTGGTCATTCTGCTGTGTCTTTGGGGAGTTGCCTGTCCTGCATGGCATATTTGAATAGCTGGGAAAGAGACTCTGACCTTCCAAGTTAGAAAACCTCACTACTTGCCTCTGACCATTTGTGTGCTTTTGTAAAATTTTATTTAAAAATCAAATTTATTTTCTTTCATAGTCAGAAAGATAAGAAATAGAAGCAGCTAACCCTTAAGTATGCTAAGCACTCTGTTCAGGGTTTGGTTTGTCCAGGCTTTGCCCCCCAACAAAGGCTGCTTAGGCTGCCCTTCTAGAAAGAAGGAGACATAAATGACAAAGTGATGTGGGGGTCCCCTCTGTGTGTCGCTTGTATTGGTTAATGAATAAAGAAACTGCCTTGGCCTGATAGGGCAGAACTTAGGTAGGCAGAGAAGACAGAACTGATTTCTGTGAGGAAGAAAGCAGAGTCAGAGGGATGCCATGGATCAGCGGCCGGAGGTAGATGTGCTGAAACTTTTGTGGTAGGCCACAACCTTGTGGCAATACACAGATTGACAGAAATGGGTTAAATAAAGATGTAGGAGTTAGTCAATAAGAAGCTAGAGCTAATGAGCCAAGCAGTGTTTAAATTAATACGGTTTCTGTGCGGTTATTTCGGGGCTAAGCTAGCCAGGATGAAACAACAGCCTCCTTGCAACAACAAAGAAAAACATAGTATTTACTTCAAATAGAACAAAACAACACATTAGGATGGATGAGCAAAGTGTTTGATAGCACTTATTTTATATTATCCTGTACAAAAAAAGGGAGGTGGGGTGGGAAATAGAAACATGGAGTTAAGTTTTCCAGGAATCATAAACACATTTGCTGAATCATTTCCTAATTTAACTGGTGCCTTGGGAGAATTCTGTGAAGTATTTTGAAGTTTCTAAATTTGAGTTCAGAAAAATTAATTAGTTTGACAAGCAACACAGCTCAGCTCAGCAAATTACAAGAAAGAAAGAGAAAGAAGGAGGGAGGGAGAAAGGGAGGGAGAGAGAGAGAGAGGGAGGGTGAGAGGCAAGAAGAAAGGAAGGGAGGAAGGGAGAGAGGGAGGGAGGGAGAAAGGAAGGAACAAAGGAAAGAAGGAAGGAAGGAAGGAGGGAAGGAAGGAAGAAAAAAGGAAAAAAGGCAAATTTATGAATCCTGGTCAAACCCACCCAAAGGAATAACAGGAATTTTGTCTGGCATCTTTGGTTTTTCAAAAGGATGGAAAGGTACCAACTGGCCCCTGGAATGCGTTTCTAAGAGGCTTTTGCAGAATTAGCACCTCCTACTTGAGGAAGGCAACCCAGCCAGCTGCTCCCAATGAGTCGTAAGGGGCTTCAGGACTGGAACCTCTCCTGATCCTCTAATGATGAGTGCATCCTTGTCTTGGCAAAGAGCAGCCAATGGGTATTTCACCAGGAAAGAAGTGGCAGAGGCTGAAATCTGTCTTACAGCTTCTCTGGTGAAACCTAAAATTGAAAAACCTCACAGAGGCTCTGCTTCCTGCCCCACAACCTGCCCAACAGCAATGAGGAAAAGGAAGAGCCTAGCACTTTCTTCCTCCCTCCCCTGCCCATCTCTCTCTTCCCTCCTCCCTGCCCTTCTCTCCATCTAGCTTCAGCCTTAGCTTTGTATCCTGCCCCGACACAAAGAGGTAGCAGGCATGCTGTCTCTCAAACCATTCAGTCACCAACCCTTGGAAGCAAGGTAGCATCTAAAGGAGCCAGTGGTGCCCTTCACCCAGTAGCCACCCTCGCAATGGGAAATGAGAGCAGCTGCGTACTGTCCTTGTGAAGGGATTCTAGGCATAGACCTCGTTAGCCCATTAGTTATGAAAACATATTAAAACCCTCTGAGTTGTATGTGTCCTATAGGCAGGGAAGAGTAGCAGTCACTAAATGCCAGTTCAGTCCAACTGATGGGCATATGTTTCTGCTCTGATATCTACCTGTTCTTTCAATTACTGTGGAAAGTTCAATTCTCAGATTTTGGTCAAGGGCCCGCTCATTTGTCCTTTCCCCGGCCCCCTGCCTAGACCTGGCTCTGTGATGTGTTAGTAGAGGGTATGCACATTCACAGCTATGGTGTCATCAAAACTGGATCCTTTTACCATTGTGGCATATTAATTTTTAGTGAGACTTCTTGATTTGAAGTTTATTTTGTCTCGAGCTAATTAACTGGTTGGCAACCATATTTTCATGCTTTGTATCAATAGAAATAAAGAAAAAGATGAGGGAAGGAGGAACAAAGAGAGGGATAGAAGCAGGAAGAAAGGGCAAACTTTCCTGTATGTTAATCAGTGAGACAAGGACAAGCTAATGCTGCCCTATGAAGTAACCCCTGCTGGCCTGTGCTATATCCCATGCTGACCCTGTGTTATATCCCATGCTGGCCTGTGTTATATCCCATGCTGACTCTGTGTTATATCCCATGCTGACCCTGTGTTATATCCCATGCTGACCCTGTGTTATATCCCATGCTGACCCTGTGTTATATCCCATGCTGAACCAGTGACACATCCACAATGACCCCATGATACCTTCCATGTTGACCCTGTGATATATTCCATAATAGCCCTATGGTATATCCCATGCTGAATGTGTGATATGCCATGCTGAACCTGTGATATATTTCCTAATAGCCTATGGTATATCCCATGCTGATTGTGTGATATGCCATGTTGACCCTGTGATATATTCCATAACAGCGCTATGGTATATCCCATGTTGATTGCATGATATGCCATGCTGAGCCTTGGATGCAGTGTGTGACCCTCCTGACAGTGTGATGTAACCCATGTGAACCTTTGGTATAAGCTATGCTGACCTTTGATAGAACACTGTGGCTCCTGTGCAGGTTGCGGATCTCAGTGTTTCACTTGAGGAAACCCACAGTGCATTAACTAGCACCCAATTAGCCCATATTCTAAAAAATATCATGGTTAATGCAGCCACCTGGCATCTGGATCCACTCAGAATCCTGCATGAGCATGGCATCCCAGACTATTTATTCTCTGTGGCTGAAACGGTACCCTCTTTATCTGCCTACACAGCCTCAGGACCACTTTCTTTCAGAAAACTAGCTTTTAGAGGATGTCAGTCAAGGGAAGGGGCTCATTCCGCACAATATAAATAACTGCACATCTTGGTTAACTGTCTCCATGTGCTTCAGAAGCATGACAATACCCTCATTAGCCACCCCAGCCATATACACATCCAGATTTCCCAACGATGACAGGGCATGTGTCCTTTTTAGTACTTTGCAGTTGTTACTATAAAAGCTATATAAATAATAGAGAGATTTAGAGACACAAATTTATGTAGTATAATAACCCAGTGTTTTATTTTTTTAAATAATGTTGCTTTGACAGCATTTTAATGCTCTTTTCATTCTGACAACTTTATTTACAATAGACTCGGCTCTGAACACTGATATTTGTCAAAAGCAAGCCCTGCATGAGAACCTGAGTTTGTCCAGGTTCCTCTAAGACTACACTAGACACATTCCTCATTAGACATCTGTTTATTCCAAAACATACACATACACAGGGGATAGAATTAGATAACACTTTTTTGGCTTACTAAGTGGGGTAAACTTAGTAAATATGGTACTCGCTTTTCAACCAACTCTGCCATCTGTCAGCAAACTTATTGCTTTTAGCAGGGGCTTTTCTTGCGATAATTTACAAGTTGTTTTTCTTCTTTTGTTCTTTTCATGAAGATACATGTCCTCAAAATTTAAGGGGGAAATAACACATAAACTAAATTCATCCACAAAACAAGAACAGCAGAGACCAAGTGGTTGCTAGAGAGTTAAAAGGTGGGTGAGATTTAAGCACAGAATTCTTGTTTGTTTTTCTCTGGGAGATGGAAGGAGAGTGAGCCTCAACATTCTGCAGGTGACTTCTTAGTGCCAGATCCAGCTGGGAGGCATCTGTACCAGAGAAATAGTGCACAGCGGATGGAATTAATTCTTTAGAAAAAGATGCAAAGTGGCGAGTCCCAGGGCAAGGTTGTCTCCAAGGAACAGCCTAGTTCCCAGTTGTACACGTCTACCTTACAGACAGCTAAATCTCGCATCAAGCTTGTTCTGTGAACTAGGCTAGCAGGGTTCCCAGTACTTTGTATCTGCCGTTTTCTAGCTGAATGCCCCTGGGATGTTGCCTTCCCTTTCTGAGCCCGTGCTCAGCAGGGACACACTGTGCTCAGCAGGGACACACTGTGCTCAGCAGGGGCACACTGTGCTCAGCAGGGACACACTGTGCTCAGCAGGATGCCTAGTGTTTTGATGAGCTCTAGCACTATGGCAGCTAGATCTCACACACACGCTTCTCAGGAGAGTGAGTTCTGAGGCAGGAGTGCGTCTTGTCCATTTGTAAATTTCTAATATCTTTCCAAGTACCCAGACCGTAACTAGCAATGTCTAAGTCTTTGTCAAATGATTGGAAGTGTTTCCAGCAGGGAACAACTAGGGTGGTCTTAAGAGAGACCATACTGAGACCCCTAATCAGGGTTTCCATGTTCTTGACCCAATGAGAAAAAGAATAAAGATGAGACCAAGTGAGGACATGGGACCTGACGTAGTACAAGGCAGAAGTACATGCTGAGGGGCTGAATGCAGGCTTCTTAAGAGTCACTCAGTTTTATGTGCAAACTTTAATGGAAGGGAGGATTGCTCATATGTGAGGACAGAGATGGTGTGGCTACTTCTACAAAGAAGCTGGGGTTTTCTGGGAGAACGCTCCATCCCTTTACTCCTCTGTGGGTTTACTGTAGTGCATCAGAATATCACATACATGATAGAAGCCAGTGATGTGTTCAGCTGAGTGATGTGGAGATGCTGGGGAGTCAGAGAGCTGTCTGTCATTTTCAGAGGGCCGTGCTGATCCTACCTGGGTGTGTACGGTCTGGTTCTTCCTGCTCCAGGGGTCGCTTCCTGCTGTAAGGCAGGTGTCTCTGGGAGATGGCCATGCTGCTGGTCAGCACTCCACTGAATGCAAAGCTCATTCCCAGATTAACTTGCCAATTTTTTTAATGGTTTTTCGAGATAGGGTTTTTCTGTGTAACTTTGAAGCCTGTCCTGGAACTCACTCTGTAGACCAGGCTGGCCTCGAACTCACAGAGACTTACCTGCCTCTGCCTCCCGAGTGCTGGAATAAAAGGTGTGCGCCACCACCACCTTAATTAGCTTGGCAAATTTAAGACTGGGACATCCACGCCTTTTCCTTTCTTCTAAGCTTGTATGAACAATGTACCAGAGTGGCCCTTCACGTATTATTAACTGACTTTCTTCTGTCATTTCAATCATATCTCGGTGTAGTAGAAGTTGGAGCACCTGAAATTGAAGGTTTTTTGTTTATGGGGAACACAAAGTGCCTGTTACAGGTTCTTAGTCTCAACAGATAAGAGTTT
>PVIU01023705.1:0-26910 GCA_004026605.1 Ondatra zibethicus | reverse complement strand
CTAGTGGGAGCTCACCAAGGCCAGCTGGACTGGGACTGAACGAGCATGTGATCGAAACAGACTCTCTGAATATGACTGACAATGGGGGCTGACTGAGAAGCCAATGATAATGGCACTGGGATTTGATTCTACTGCATGTACTGGCTTTTTGGGATCCTAGTCAGTTTGGATTCACACCTTCCTAGGCCTGGATGGAGGCTAGAGGGCCTTGGGCAGGGTAACCTGTCCTCTCTTAGGACTGGAGGGGAAAAGGGGAGGGGGAGTGGGGAAGCGGGAGGGAAATGGGAGGAGCGGAGGAGGTGGAAATTTTGAATGGTACTATTTATAATGCAATAATAAAAAATTAAATGTGAAAAAAAAGACTTTTTGAGAACACCTAGGAATGAGAAATCTGCTGTCTGATAGAGATAGCTTACTTGCATAGAACACTTCTATACTTGTTTATACTTCATTTTATTTGATTCTACTTGTGAACTTACCATGATTTATTATTTCTATTCTTCAGTGATTTTGTTTTGTTTTAACATTGATTTTGGTTATTAAAACGTTGGCTTCATTTAAAAATGACTTGCCTCTTTGTATCAGTTTTGTATATTTTTATTTTATATTTTAGAACACATTAGGAGAAGGGTTCATTAAGTTTAATGAGGTATCAAAAATCTCTATATCTCCAAAAGGCTGATTATACTGCTGTAGTAAAATATTAGAATCATAGTTGTTTAATTTTCTAAAAACAAGTATTTATTTTTAAATGAGTCTTAAATTCTCTGTCATTAGCTAATGCATGATTAAATTAATGAACATACAATATTAAATACATACAACATTAAATTAAAAATCTGAAGACTTAGTTTTTAAATATATATAATTTTGATTAATAAATCAATTATAGTTGCTTAATAATAAACATCCTATATGCCCAGTAATGAAACTACAATAAAAATATGGAAGGATTTCATAGTTCATAAACACATAGTTGTAGATTTATGGCCTTACAAATCTTTGCATAGGAACCAAACTCACAACCCTTTCACAAGTTGAAGTCTTAATGCTACACATGGTGCTTTACTCAAAGCTTAATCTTAATTTTTCCTACAGGCTACTCAGAAGGAGATTGAGAAGCAGAAGGCTCACTTGAAGAGTGTCACAGAACTAGGAGAGGCATTGAAAGCAGTGTTGGGCAAGAAGGAAACCTTGGTGGAAGACAAACTGAGTCTTCTAAATAGTAACTGGATAGCTGTCACCTCTAGAGCAGAAGAATGGCTAAACCTTTTGTTGGTAAGAAAAGAGGCAGAAGCTTTTCCACTCCTCTTTGTCAACAAGGAAACAAGCAAAGCAAAATAAAATTAAGAAAATAAGAATTCAGGAATGATGTCTGTGTTTTAAAATTCAACTACACTGCATATGTACTGATATACTACACCACAATTCTAAGATATTTTACTATACTTAATACTAATTTTTGATATGTGACTTTAAGGCAATTTAAATGCTGCATTTTCTTTTCTTTTAACAAATTAGAACAAATGTTCTAAGAATTTTGTCTAACCAATAATATGGCATGTTTCTATACAATTCAGGAATACCAAAAACATATGGAAACCTTTGATCAGAATGTACAACACATCACAAAGTGGATCGTTCGCACAGATGAGCTTTTGGATGAATCTGAAAAGAAGAAACCACAACAAAAGGAAGACATTCTTAAGGTAGTAAATAGAATATTATGAGAAGTAGTTTTCAAACTGCACAAGTTATAATAATCGTGTTCAAACTCAAAATACCAAAGACTAGACTTTTTTTTTTATAAATCTAGCCATCTCAATTTCTTTCCTTTCTGTGTCACTCCCTTCTTTTGATCATCCACCATTCGTTCCTATTTTGCTCTCTCCATTCCTTTCTATTTTCCTTCTTTTAGTGGGATTAATGAAATTGTAGAGTTCTAAAATTTAGATATTTGTTCAAGTTCATATCTGACCTCTCTATACTCAATCTCACCTCACAAAGAATTATGAGGATTTATTTTATTGTCATATTTAAATTCATTTTTATTTTAATGTCAGTATTCTTGTGTCCATTCATATAGCCCACATTAAATACTCATTTTTTTATCTGCTAGTGACAAATTCCAGTCTTAGAGTAGATTCAGTATCTCTGATCTAAAAAACACTAAGTTCAGAGTGTCCCAAACTCTGAGCTTTTTTTAAAGATTTACATCCTTTCACAGTAAAATATACTATACCATTCAACACTGTTTCACTTACAAAATTATTCTAAAATATTACAGAAAATTAACTTTTAGATAAATGGATAATTATTTATGAAGTATAAATTAAATTTTGTGTGTTTTTGGACCAATAATTAAGATACCACATTGTGCATATGCATATATTTTAGAAAAACGTATAAAGAAATTTTTAAAGCATTTTGGATAAGGAATATTAGACATGATATTGCCCATTATCATCAGCTTATGTAAACTAAATTTTTAATATTATGCATATATAACGAAAAGTAATATTTTAAAAAATGTTATCTCATTTTTAAATTTATTATTCAGGCATCCTATGTTTTATGTTACAAGATCAAATTAAACTTTGCTTTAAAACATGATATCTATAACAAGATATATAAATTAGAACTATATATTCTTGATACTTTATCTCTAGTTGATGTTATTTTATTTATTTCTCAATCAAATTAAAAGAGTCAGATCTCATTTAAATTAATAATTCACTGTATTTTTGGTTGAAATTTTCAACAATTCATGATAATTATTACTGCTTAAAAATTCAGCTATTATTATGATTTCTGTCTTTCCTTTAGTTCAGTCACTAGTTTTTGAAACAGAATCTTCCTAAATTACATAAGCCAGTCACTTGAAGGCATTATGTAACATACATTTTCTTTCCATTTGCAAACTTCTTGTCAGTCTTTCAAGAGTGCTGGGTTCTTAGCTGACCATAATATGGGTTCCACCACCATAATCAGCTCTTATTTTTTTTGTTTATGTCATGTAATTTCTTTTTATTTTATTAAAATACTAAAGACATTCTAGTATATCTCATAAACATTAACCTCACTATATGGATTATGTCTTTGAATGGATTTGTGTTATACTCTATAATTTTAATTGGTAATTAATTATAATCAAGGGTATCATGTAAATGTAAAATTCATGCAAATATTTTAATATTATCTAAACTGGATATTCGACATATGGTCCTTTTGGCTGTTGGTTTATGTGCATCACATCTCCTTTTATAAGCAATGCAGAATATTTGTGTACTAGGGAATCAATCTTTTCCTTGATATTCAAGAAAATAAAGAAAGATCTGAGATGCATCAGAGAAGAATGTAAAATTGTGCTTCGGGTATTTTCCCTCTGGAGCACATAATTCACTGGTGCCATAACTATTAATTCCAGTAAACTTAAAAGGAAATAAGACTAAATGCATAATAATACACTTGTTTCCAGACAATAACTAGAAGCCAGGACATTTTTTCTTGTCCTTCCTTAGAGGAACTAGACAGATTAAAGAGACATATATGAAACTTAAAAATGCTGTCCTAGTAATTTTAAGCTCACACACAGTTTCATTCTACTTCACTCATATTGAAATCGGTTTTGTTCTTCCCACTCTGCTCTTCTGCATATATGCACACATTTTTTCCTTGTGATGTCTTCTCCCTTTTCTCCCTTGCCCCTCCCTTCATCTCTTTCTCTTTCTTTCTCTCTCTCTCTCTCTTCCTCTGTGTCTGCTCCAGTTTTGATTACTAACTTAAAGCCCTGTTTCTTGCTCATGGAATATAGCGTTTAAAGGCCGAAATGAATGACATCCGTCCAAAGGTGGACTCCACACGTGACCAAGCAGCAAACTTGATGGCAAACCGAGGTGACCACTGCAGGAAAGTAGTAGAGCCGCAAATCTCTGAGCTCAACCGTCGATTTGCAGCCATTTCTCACAGAATTAAGACTGGAAAGGTAGGAAGATCTACTCCAAGGTGGAAACTTGTGCTAAATGATCTCTTGAGAAGGTTGCGCAGTACACTGAAGGGATCAAGAAATCCCCACAACAAGGTTTTCAGAAGGAGTAAGAAGGCCAAAATATGCTTAAGGAAATTTTACCACTGACTATCATGGAGATAAATCTCTCTTCCTTTCTCTATATCTTTCTTTCTGTCACACTTTTTCCTGTCACAGCTATGCTAGAACTGCACCCTGCAATGGTTTACATGTGTACTTTCAGGGATCACCTACAACAAAGTAACAGAGCATGCAGCAGGCTAAAAAAAAGCACAAAAGACATCTATCCAAATTGAGCACTACTGAAATACTTTCCTAAATATAATATTGCTCATGTGTAATGCATATCAAATATCCACCATGAGGCCTTGTACCTCTGCATGATCTAGGTTATTTGTACCTCTTTACTTGTTATGCATATTTGTATATATAATTTTCTCATGCTAACTGCAAGCACTGTGACAAAATCCATTTGGTTATGATGAAATGCTCAAGCCATGAAATGTGAAAATTAAATTCAATATTTCTGTAGTTTTGTATGCCTAGTTATCCTTATTCTATTTAATGAAGAACTGGAGAGTATGGTACTTTTGCATGATAATCTTCATATTTATATAACATGTAATGGATATGAAAACTTAAGTAGTTTGCCAAAATATGTATATACAGGATTATAGAATTTTAATGTTTTGGTGAAGATTTGAAATGCAAAGAATTATCTGAAAATGTATCCAATGTAATCTGATACATTTTTCAATATAATATGGAACACTTGCAAATATAAAATATGTATAAAAGAAGCACATATTTATAAATGTAGTTAAGTCATGGAATAAATTTAACTAAAAAAAGAACTATATATTGATTAAACAATTCAAGGCTTTCCTTATTTCTCTTAATTACTAAAAATGACTAGATACAGTATTGATATTGTGTTAGGGTTCTGAAAGGACAATTATACTTTATCATCACAGTAAATCTAAACCTGTGGAGATGAAGTATATTTGATGATTTGCCTATTTATTTGTTGATTTATGGAAAGATTGGAGAAAGTGTTAAAAACTATTTTCATCAGTACGGTCATCAACTATATATATTTATAATTGCTAAATTTTCTAAGGCACTGCAAAGTCAGAATATATATATATTTAAGTTTGATTCAAAATATATAAAATGTAGTATCAGAAATTATAAATAATTTATATCATAAATTATCCTAAAAATTCATTCACCCAAAATATACTGTACACAACTTGAAAAATATCAGACAGGCTCTTAAATTTTCTTTTGTGTGCAAACTTTTTAAAGATTGAACTATGCTACTTAAATAGCAGCTGTCATTACTTTTGTTTATATCCATGGTGTAGTTAACAAAAGTAACAAAAGAACTAATATTTCAATGCTATTGTGTTAATGTGTTACTCAGTTTTCTGTTGCCACATAAAGAATATACAATTTTAATAAACTTCTAAGTTATAAAATATTCAAAAGAATGCATGGATGTACTTTTAGGTAAATTAGATTGTGGCTCCCAGACACTACATTAAAAAAAAAAAACGGTGAGTTCATCCTCCACACTAAACTTAATACTTATATCTAAGTGAGCTTCTTAACCAAGATTTTAATGTCATTTTTTCTATATTTTACCTGAATTTCTGAGAATTAATTTGCAATATATGGATCAAGTAGGACATCCAAATTTCATATTTTATTCTTCCTTCCAAGTAAAGCTTAAGTTATTTCAAATTAATAGTTTGACATACATATTGATAAAGCAATGATTTCTTATTTCATAGAGTATTCCTGTTTTCCCTTAATTACAAAAAATTACAAAATATAAAAATTGATACTGTTCTGGAGAGATAATTAAATTTGTCATGATAAAACTAAAACCACAGAAACAAAATATGTCTGATTATTTGTCTATTTATTGTGCCAAGAAATGATACTGAGCTTCCATTTTGCTGGGAATTGTGTAGATGAAAGGGTGTAAAAATTTTGCTTAAAATATCTCCTTATAAACACAAAATCAAACAAATTGGAATCATAAAAATATGATAAATACTAAAACTTGTTATTGGAAATTTTCAAACACCATTGAGGTAATTCTAGGGGGAAACAATGTTAACGTTGTCAACAGTCTGGAGATGGGCAATATCTATGTCTAAGTTTTTGTATAATGTAGTTACATTTTGCAGTTATTTTTCAATAAAGGTATATTTATTTGCGTAAAAACCTCCACAATGTAGAATAGCACATAATAAAGATATATTTCATGGTAAATATTAAATTGAAAAAGGTCTTTATAGAAAGCATAGTCTTCAAAATCATAGACTTTCAGCACAATGAGATTTAAATTGCTTTTACCATTCTGAAATGTAACGAAGTTCAAATATCCATGAAGATTCTGCAGTGACTGTTCTTGGAACAGAAGTGCATTCTTTGGTTGCAAAAGAAAAATACAAAATAGATTTGCATTTGTCTTTTTAAAAATAATCATAAACTCATCTCATCAGGTAAAATTTCTAGAAATTTGATATATAAGAAAATGAACACACGTTTAAAGGTATAGACTTTAATATTATATGCATAAGTGTTCAGGGTCTCATTTTACTTCTAGCTCATGTGCAGTACTGCACAATTTTGTCTCTCTACAAAAAGGAAAATTACCCTGAGCTGCAAAATAATTATTCAAAATTGAATATATAAATTATAAAATAGTGGAGTTGCTAGATAGGGTGGGATTATGCCCTTTAAAATATTTTTCTTTCTATGATTGATCTCAAATAGTATAAATTGCAGCTGTAGAATATGTTATTTAAATTTTCACATTAGGTCAGTCCAAAATCCTGTAAGTTTTAAATTGGACACTTCAGTATTTTTGTCTTGATAAACTGCATCTTTAAGATATTTGATGACTTAGATATGATTTTGCTTATAGAGTAGGATTCTGATAATGTCACTACGATCTTGGATATCAAAACCAAATTACTTGCATGTTTAAGATTATCGCTGCTTCTCTAGGTAGTTTTTCTCATGAACAAGTGTAACTTGCAACAAAATATTTGATGATGAATGAAATATGTATGTCATTTGGTATTGAAGTATATTAGGAACTCAATGTAAGAATTAAATATAGGCTAGCTGTTTAGCAGTCAAATAAAAGGTCAAGTAAGTAGAGCAAAGATTATCATGAGAAGTCACTCTTTACTCGTCTATGCTCTGTTGAGTCATCACTAATGAGAGGCATACTTCTATATTTCTTACACAAAGTGTCTATCATGAGAAATTCTAAAAGTCAAAAGAGTAGCCTTTGGAGTCTCAGTTTATACTGGATCTGGACAGAGCAGCGTGATGAGTATTCTTAAATTGAAACTCCTCAATTGCCTTGGTAAAAAGGTAAATATAATATGAATTGTATAATTTGGCATATTCCCATTTAAATCTCACATGTCCCTGACATATTCAAATTACAAAGATGATGCCAGTCTCCCTTTAACTTCAGCATTGCCATGTGGATAATGTTGTAAGAAGCACATATTTAGAAAAAAATTATTTGTTTTAAAAGTTTGAAATGCTAAAAAAGAATGTATATCAATAACTGTTATTTTTTAGATTATATTGAGTCACTGCTTAGTTCTTATATTTTGAGAACTGAGATAATCACTGATAAACAAAGGAAAAAAAAGAACAATTTATTTTTCTTTCTGGGTTCTGCTTTAATGGACTGGAACATGTTTTTGCAATTTTTGGTTTTTGGCAAAAACTAGTCTAAAGGGTTGTCAACTAGACTTAAAATACTAGAAAGTTCTACCTCACCTAATACAACACTTAAAATACCTAAAATGCTACCTCTTTCTGTTTATTTAAATTGACCAAATATCCAGGATGTTGAGAACATGTAATATTCCTTAATCATTGAGATTAGTTAAGGACATGATAGTTCTAATGGAGTAGACCATAATTATAAAGTTAAATCATGGATCCTTTAAGAATCCCTGGAAAATTTGAAATGAACAGTGATACCATTGCTTAGCTTTCTTTGTTTTAGAGTATCTGAGTTGAATGACAAGGAGGTTGTCAAGGGGATGCTATTAGGAATAGAAGGTGCCATGAAACAGATGGATAGGAAAGAGATTTGAAAGACAAAAGGAAGTTACTTTTTAATGCTACTTTTTAGGAAATCACTATTTCTCTTCATTCTCTTAGAAGCCATATCTGAAGGAAGGGTAATTATCATTTGAAGAAATGGTTATTGGTAGGTCTTAAGGAACTAGTAAAGATAGAATTGAGAATAAAGGAGCTGTCTAGATGAATTCTCATCAGCCATATACCACTCTCAGAACAGAGTGTTTTGTCCTGTGGTGACACTATTGTTAGCTCAGATGTCATAGATTTATGTAACTTACTGTTACATTCTGGATACATTCATGAATAATGGTTTGAGAGTCATTTTCATGGTAAGTGAATTTAGCAGTCACTCTAAAACCTTTGAGGAGATAAGAATTTTGGATAAGTCAGTAAAATCCCTCTAGCAGTAGAGAGTAAATTAAGATTTTTTTTTATAAGATAGAGGATATGGGGCACAAACCTTAGTTGTGGATGATAAAACTGAATAGGTTGATTAGACAAAGTATAAAGAAGTCATGACAATAAGACTAGTAGATTGTGCTTAATTTAGCATGCAATGAGGACTTTGTAATCATTCTTTCATGCATTGTTGAAAGAACAGAGCCCTGGTATGTGAGGAGAACAAAATTGAAAAGTGTCTAGAATTAGGGAAACCAGATAGGAAGGCATCACAATAGTCTGGATGAGGACTTTGAATAATGGAGTATTTATGGGAATCTAAAGAAGTTTTAATCGAGAGAGAACTCTCCAACTTTTGTATGAATTTGGGCGATTATAAAACATAGATTACAAAATTTTCACACCAAGAGACACTTGTTCAGTGAAAGTAGGGAGAAGCCTGAAAATTTATAGTACTAACAAGTTTCAGGGTGATGCAAACGGACTAGGAGAGCCTACCTCCAGAACTACCTAGTTAGAGGTATTTGGAAATAGCTCAGAGATTTTGTCGTTGAGAGTCATGAAGATAGGAATTCAATGATTAATTAGTATTTCAAACTGATTGGTTGAGAGAGTCTGTGCTTGCCATTCAGTAATTAAATATGCTCAATATATATTTCACAAGTTTCAATGTTTTTAAGAATTTTAACTATAATCCATAAAGCTCTTTCCTATAAACATAGGCAGTTATTATATTTTATTAAAAAATACTGCAAAAATACGCATATGACTTCTACATATTTAAAATATTTTATTCTTGAAAGTATTGGACAATTTACATGTTGGCCCTGAAATAGATGACAAACAATTTTAAAAAGTTGAGCTTTTTCCCCCTGTCTTCAGTTATTCACTAAGACTTATATGCCATAGAATATATTTATGGAATATTCTTTAAATTCCATTATGGGCCATAGAACTCACAAACAAAATTTATCTAGCAGTTTCTATATATTTATTGTTATATTTAAATGAGATCTGGACAATCTAACATCATATGTTTAAACATTTATTGTTTTATTGCTATAATAATTATGTGCGTCAGCTTTTTTGACATTCAGTCACGATCAGCAGATATAAATCTAATCTTTCTGCAGATCAGAGACTTTTAGATAATTATAGTGAGTTTAGAGATAATGAATGAGACATGTGACAGGTTTTCGATATAAGGTAGAATATAATACACACACACAATAAAATCACATGACTTCCTTAACACGTAATTTTGTGTATGTGGGGGAATAATGAGTAATACATTAGACTGATACTTTGTATCTCTTAAACATCAAAGTGAAATAAACAATACAGCCTATATGACCTAGGATGTCAAATTAAGATTTCGTAGACTTAGTAATTTTAACTAAAACATAACTTCTGTTGTCAGTTTTGTAATCTGAATATACTTATCTTTCTCCCAATCTAAAATCTGTTTCTAATCATCTCCTCACATAGCACCTTTTTTGACAGAAAAAATGGCTAAAGTGCTTAATTTGGGACAGTTATCCATGTTATATAAATATATACTTGATTTTATTTTCTACAAAGAAAGAAAGTGTTTGTAGATGAAAACTATGGATAAAAGTTGCAGATATTGTTCTATATATATGATCTATAATTCATATCTTTAATGAAAATAACAGGTTCATTTCCAAACTATGTAATACACATTCTATTTAAATTTAACTGAAATAAATAAGAATTGAACTAATCTATAGAGTTTCTATTCAAATAACATTATTTCACATTTATATTTCACTACACAGCCAACAGAGTAAAATATATTTAAATTTTGATATTCTCTTATAATTATTTTAAATATTTTGAATGCTGATATGTGGTTGAATATAATGAACACTGTATTTTGATACAACTCCTTCAGTTTTATTAGCATGGTATTTATTATAATTAAAGCTATTTTGTGATTACTGATTGTAGTAACTTAAAAACAAAAATAATTTTCCCAATTAGTATAAGTGCATTGAAAAGTAGTCATTCTTTGGACAACAGACTATTAGATAGTTATATAAGGATATAAAAGACACTCTCTGTATTCCCAAATTTCTCACAGTTAGACTTTCTACTTAGAAATTTTTAGATCTCAGTTGTTTTGCTTAGAACACTCTGTTTTTCTGATTACCAACATAGTGTCTTACTTCTGTTTGTCAGAAAATCATCATGATTGATATATGATATATTAGCTTGACTCTGTCCAATTTTATTTTAAATGGTAACTTTGGTGCATTTTGTTTTAAAATCACAAATATCTAAACAGAATGCCTGCGTGGATAAAATGTAGAAAGTTGAAAGTGCAGTTTTCCAAAATATTGTCATTTTAAATTTAATATATCTAGCCCCATCAAATTCTACAGTATAATTTAGAGTTGCATCCTTCCTGTTCCATTTGATATACTGACCCCTCAAATCATGAAAAGGAGAAATACTTTTAGGAACACTTAACATGAAGTTAGCCAATGATTCTTGATCTATCAATGTCTTCCATAACCAGTATTTATACAATTCTCAAGTGGGTAACACAGAAGTTTATTTTATCAACTTAAAAATCAATACAAAGGTATTGGGTTATCCTCCTACTGAACTGCAAAACTTAGCCCTACTTTCATCAATAAAGCATTTAAAATAAATTGATACCTGACACATAAATTACCATACCTATAACCATACCAATCCTAATAGTGAATGATGCTATTTTGAGCCACTGCATAATCTATTTCAACTTTTCCATAAGTTTTCTCATAGTTTAAATTTAAATTTAAAAAGTCAGTAGGCCCACAAATTATTAATTTGTTAATCTTTCTCTTTACACAGATAAAGATTTCTAAAAATTATTGTTTGTGTTTGTAAGTTTTCTTTACTCTATACACAGTATTTGAAATTACTGTCCATATCATGTCATTAGTCTCTTCTCTGTTGGAAATTGTTAGTTGTCCTTAACTTTACTCTTTCAATTGTCATTAGCTATTTTTTCCTTCATTCCCTGCTTAGTTGTTGCAATGATAAACACTATTTCAAACCTGCAACATGAGAAACATGTTGATTGAGCTTAAGGTATTTTAAACCAAACCGTAGCATATGGATAATTAATTTTCAGTTTAGATTTCACTTTGTGTTCCCATCTAGTGCTTTATTTTGATGACTGAGATTCCATAGTCAAGATTAACAGATGTTTACAATGCTATCTGTGTAAACATGTGCATTATTATGCGATTGTATATGTACAGGCTGAAGTAATATTTAACCAAAAAGCTAACATTTTATTATCAATAAAGTATGACTAAAGGATTATAAAGTCTTTCAAAATCTAGTGAATCAGTTTGCAATTTATTTTAATTTTGTTCAGTTTTTTAATTCTTTGTTGGCTTGTAATATAAGTGACCATTAATGCCGAAGCTTCAATAGAGCCTTAAGTCTCGTTAATCCTTAAATTTTTCAACAAAGCACAATTAATAGTTGTTAAGCAATTTAAAGGAGTATTAAACTATCAAGGAAAACAACGTGTTGTCCTTCTCAGTTTCTCTGTCTCTCCTTTCTTTTGTGTCCATTTATCTGTTTATTAAAGTTTTCTATGTTCTAATTCTATGTATTTTTGTGTGATTGCACGGTCATGCTAAAGTTCTTAATATAAAAAGGTAAGTAAAAGATTAAATTGTACAACTAATAATTGATATATGCTTCTCTGACATCATTATAACTTCATTTGTATTATTTTCTGTATATTCTAAAACTTATCTTGTGTTCATTGTCTAATATTATGTGACATAATTCTGATTCTAATTTTAATGTGGTCACAAATTTTCTTTAATTAAATAAAAATATTTTATTTGACAATTAAGATGATTTTCAATCATTGCCTTCAACTAGCACAGAGAATGTTTCATAATTCAATTTTGAAAAGCAAGAATTATAAACTTAGTACATTAAACTTAACTTTAAATATTTATGAGTTTATTTACTCATACGTTTTCCTTGTTGTTTTTTAGGCAGGGCTTAATTATGTAGGTCTGACTGATTGCAACTCACAATTCCTCTAGATCAGCCTCCAATGTACCCAAATTGAAGATGTGCATCACCACACCAAGGTCTAAGTGACCTTTGAAACAACAGGCACTTCCATATCATCCATTTCTTCTGATAATTTGCATAATAATTCAAAATAATGTACAATGAAAGCATGGCATTGAAAACTTTCACTGGTCAGCAAGAATGTCTTTCTTATTAGAGTTTGAAACCATGCAATAATGGTGAATTAGGGAATTATTAAGGACAGCAATTAGGTTTTTCAAGTTTTTCATACATAGAGTAGTAATCACATATATATTAAGTGACTGATTTTTTTCTTGCAAATAGTTGAATTAATAGGGTTGATTATTTTCATCAATTTAATTGTGAAAAGTGATCATGATAAATCAATGTGCAAGACATCTTAAAATTTTGTATTGTATATAATAACCATCCTGTCATATAAAAAAATCAGGTCATATTTGCTATGCAAAATGCAGACTAAGGTATTGGTAACTTCAAAGACAGAAAAAATCTGTTTGGGAAAAGCATATCACTGATTAGATAATGCTATATTCAAATGTAAGAGATAGCGAAAAGGGGTTTAACATAATAAGTAAGTTATAAAGAATCTTGAAATTCCACATAAAACCCACTTGAAATTTCTTACACACAAAGGGCTACCTAGAATATTTTTCTTAAGAAATTATCTAAACTTTAAAAGGCATGTGAATGAAACTGATGTTTCATGACTAATGTATGTGTCACCCAGTAAAATTTTTGAATATTCACATTTTGAATACTTTTGATAAGTTAGTATTCCATATAGACCTTTCTAGTTAGTAATGAATGCTAAATCTTATCAACTGACCTGACTAAAAGAAAACAAATCTACACTTGTAACAAAAGTCTATAGATAAATCAAAAATTGCCTAAACTAAATTAAGATGTGGTATAACTATAAAATATGTGTACATTTTGAATATTTGTTTTTAAATGGAGAGTGTAAAAGATAATTTTTATTTTTGTTATTTAGAAGATAAAATTTTGGAGTTATTTATAATAAAATAATTTTGGCTGATTTTTGTTTATAATTCAACTACTAGATCATCTTAAATGGCATTTATGACGTTCATTATATGTCTATTGAGATACACTACTAATAACACTTTGCTTGAACTTAGAGAATAGATTTGATCATAAGGTGTTATATTTTAAGGTAATACTTATTTCAATACATATTTTAAATATATGAGATAATCCATCACTATTTAGCATCTGCTTATTTATTTTCAGCAATAAAAAACACTTGCTACTTCTAAGAAAACTTGAAAACGTTCCAATCTTAAACGTGTCTTTATGTTAGCCAAATTTTAGTCTGCAAATACGTTCTACTCATACATTTAGAGTATTCATTTTAAAGAACACTTGTAGTTTCTAATCTCTAATTTGAATAATAGTCTTTTATCAAATGTAGCAT
This sequence comes from Ondatra zibethicus, assembly GCA_004026605.1. Taxonomy (NCBI): domain Eukaryota; kingdom Metazoa; phylum Chordata; class Mammalia; order Rodentia; family Cricetidae; genus Ondatra; species Ondatra zibethicus. Next base: position 12,820 of record PVIU01023705.1, on the reverse strand, counting down.
GGTTTTAATATCAAAAAGTCTGGACCCTGTGCATTTTGCTAAATACAAAACAAAACAAAATAAAATATCCCCAAAACAGTTTTTAAGTTTCTATTCTTTGTGTGAATTTGTATTCATTTTTGCAACAGTATTTCCAAAAGTCTTTTTACATCAGTACTTTGTTGTTACCAACTTTCTATTGTTTTCATTTGGGTTTTATTTTTTATACAATGATATGCTCTTCATATCTTTTATCTATATTTTACATGCGAATTGCAGAACATCAGTCACGTCACATCATTTGAATTTTCTGTTTAGAATTTGTGCATATTGGTAAATAAACTATTCGGGGTAGAGTATTTGTCTACCACATAAAATACTATTGTGTTTGATCTCAAACACTGTTTTATGTATCTATATCTTGCTAGACTCCATGCAACATTCATTCCAGTATGGCATTACAATGTTTTAGTAATGTTTACTTACTTTTCTAGAAAAAATATATTGGAGTACATATTCTGTAGCAGAAATGAGTATAATTCAAATGAAACAAACCTGTTTTAATAGTATAGATCTTGTCTCACTGATTCTGAAATTATTTCTCTAAATAAGTCCTAATAAAAATACTTCAGAAAACAAAATAAACATACATTAGCCTCTTCATTGAGAATATTTTCTACAATACAGGCTAATACATCAAGTTTTTTTCCAGGTTGATTCAGTTTACCAAACTGACATCAAATTTTTTCCATGCTAACATTAGAAATAAATTATTTTTTTTCTATAATTATTTGAAAAAATAAAAACATAAAACCAAGAAGTATTTTTCTTCCAGAAACATTTCCAAAATAGTAATATCAGGCAATGGCTACAATTAATAGATGAACATTTGAGGCAAGATATATTGAGCATTAATTTGTGTCACACAGGTACATAGGAATTTGGGAGACAATGATAATAGATGTTTACTGACCATTTATTTTACATCAGATAAACATTGAACACACTCGATCCTCAAAACATTTGTATGAAGTAGTTGTTGTTTTACCCCCAGTGTTACCAATAGAATATTCCATGCCCTAGAAAAGATAAAAGCCAATGTTGGCTAATATTACTCAGCTAGTGTGTAAAGCCCAATATCGATATAAAATTATGTCCTTTATTAGAAGATGAGGGACATTATGAGATCTTGAGAGACAACAACACAGAGGGACCGAGTGGCCTACAAAGCAATCCTATAGCAGGAAGATGTAAATAAAGCATAGAAAATTCCTCAAGAAAAAGTTAAGAGATGAATTGTAGAAGGAGCCTGTGCACTCATTTCCCGGCTGCTCACACAGAAATAATCACACAAAACTATATTAACTATAACACGGTTTGGTCCATAGCTTAGGTGTCTTTTACAGCTGGCTCTTATATCTTAAATTAACCCATTTCTCTTAATCTGTGTATCGCCACGAGGTTGTGACCTACTGGTAAGGTTCTGTCATTCTGGAGTCGTTTTCCTTAGGCAGCTACATGGCATTTCTCTGACTCTGCCCAATCTCTCTCTTTATTTGTGTTCAGGTTTCCCACCTTGCTTCACTCTACTAAGCCATTGGCCAAAACAGCTTTATTCATTAGCCAATATAACAGCACATATACTGGAGGACTTCACACATCATCACCCCTTTTCTGTCTAGTTGAAAAGAACAGTTTTAACTTTAACATAGAAAAAATACATATATGAAACAATTATTATGCAAAAATTATAGTTACAATATTTAGTCCATTTACATTTGACAAATTAAGGAAAATCAATGACTTGACTAGCATGCTGGAGCCTATTTCTTGTTTGTTTTTAGTAGTTTTGTAAGGTTCTTGTGCAGTAAAAACACAATTGCATCAGTGCTTAGTCAGGGGCATATTGACTTGGGTACATTGCACTAGATGGAACTGGTTGGTAAGGAAGGGAATTGGACACCTTTTTGGAGATCTTTGGTATTACTGGGACTACAAAGAAAGTGTACCTTAGGCAATTGATTTATATTTGATACTTATTAGATCCAAGGATAGGCAAGATCTGACAATGTATCCAAGAATATGATTTGTCTTTCTAGAATGGTTGGCTGCAAATAGAAATGTGGTCTTAACAAAATAAGGTAAAATGATGTCCTATATACTTTGAGGAAAAGATAAAAAGCTTAAGTAAGGAATTGATTAGCTCTTGAAAAATTTAGACTGGAATTCAAAAGTAAATTCACACCTAAATGTAACAATTTGAAAGGCACTGGACTTCAAAAAACAATTAATTAGGAATGGAAGATGAATTTGAACAGGGCCAGAGAAACCACATACTGAGCACTTGAAACTGCTCTGTTTGAGTTTGTGGACAGGTGATAAGCTAGCAAAGAAGCAGGTGGAGGAAAAAATGTAAATCTGATCACAAATAGATTCATTATTTTGGTATCTAGTTACTGAAAGGGGTTGCTTTAAACATTCATTTTCTAGCCATAAAGTCATGCTGAACAATATGTTGTTCTCACTTAGTATCAGCAAAGGTGAAAAATAATTTAAATTACCACCAGACAGGTATTATATATACATGTGCACCCTATATTCATGTGAACTGAGGCAGTATTACAATAATTGAAAGGTTGTAGTTTCTACCCTTCCAAAACTTATGGTATTTCAAATGACAAAGCATCATTAAAATTAGAAGAAATACTATTATAATAAATTTTTTTAAAAGAGCCATTTAAACCATTCTTGGGACAGGGAGAAGAACATTGAAGATGTGCCATTATTAACATTTCATGTTACAGTGATGCTGTTATGAATAGCAATAGTTTAGTATCCAGCTAGTAACAGATTATCATAAAATACTCAGTTCCTTGAGGACTAATCCAAATTTTCTCTCAGAACATTTCATCTAAAAATCATAATATCATGCTATAACTGGGAATATGGCTAGGAAAGAACAGAAAGGAACCAAACCTCATAAAATTAACTGAAACTTGGAAATAAAATGCATGGGTGTTTTCTTATTTCCATAACATGAAATAATTCTGGAAGAAAACCATATTTTTCTTTGCTATCTGTGAGTTTTTAAAATTGGTCAAGTGAAAAATAATTCCTAGTGTAGTAATATTAAAAGATTTTAATACAACATAATGTTTAAAAGTGTGGAAGAAGTACACTTTATTAACAGAACTTGAATGATTGCTTGCTTTTCAGGATGTTTTATTTTCAATGTCTTTTCATGCATTTTCAAGTGTTTTGTGTAGGAAATCAAAGGATTATTAAATCTGTTGAGACTATGATCAGTATCAATTTCAGATTTAAATATGTTGTGAAGTATGTGAAATATTTGGGTTTTAGTCATAAGGATATATTTGCCACTTAAGAAAACATTCCTGGAGCAAGTTTATACTGATTTATGAGGACATGCCAGGAATTTATACCATCCTAAATATAGCATTTAAAATATACATGGTTTTTCTAAAAATAAGGTAAAAATTCCAGATTTTCCCCAAGGTTATTATTATTTATTAATGTGGCAATTTTGGACAGACATGTTTATTTAACTTTATACTAACAAAATGCATAAAATAAGGTAAAAATTAACTTTAAAGTAATAGAAATTAGCACAAATATGTGTAAATTGACTGTCTTGGTATTCTGCAATGATGAATCACATTTTCTTGCATGTATGTTCAGCTCTGATGACAAGTATTTCTCCATATATGCATTCTCAGGTACTTTCCCAGTTGTATTTCAAAACCTTCATAAACTTTAATATGGAAACATAATGCATGTCATTATTTTAGCAACAGGGGGCTGAATAAATGTGTTTCATTTGGTTTATGTTTCTAATAAAAAGTAATCTTGATTTAAATTAGCACTATCTTTTTTTTTTAGGCCTCCATTCCTTTGAAGGAAATGGAGCAGTTTAACTCAGATATACAAAAATTGCTTGAACCACTGGAGGCTGAAATTCAGCAGGGGGTGAATCTGAAAGAGGAAGACTTCAATAAAGATATGGTAAATTGGTTATGATGAAAGTGTGAATGAACTGGGAATGAAAATGAGTAAATATTTGGAAAGAAATATTATAACTTATGTCTTCAACTGAATTCTCGGAATACCAACATTCACATAGTGTTATTACAAATGATTTTATTAAATGAAAAGTATTCCTTTTGACATGTTATTATACTTGCCAAATTACTGTCTTATGAACATATGGGAGCACTTTCAACTTCTAATAAATAGTTCAATTGTATTTTGGCGCGCCTTTTCATTTTAAATTCAGAATGCAAATTGTAAAAGGAAATAGGAGTTGTTCAGGATGTAAACTAAAATATAATAGAAATTATAGTCTTATATATACCCGATGCTTTTGGTAATAGAAAGGACCATTGCATGAAATGTAATTGTCTATCAAAGTTTCTAACAGAGTGGTTTTTACCAAAGATTTAAGAAAATTCTGGATATAAATAAATAAATATATATATATACATATATATACATACATGTTTCTTATTCAATGGGAGTAAAAAAAATATGTACATGTGGCCTTTACATCTGTACATCAAGAACATCTTCCTCCAATCCGTGTTAATTTCAAATTATTTTTTAGATTTTTCTCTGGCTTGACTATTTCTACATCACATGACTATTCGCTGAATATATTTATGCTGCATTCACTTTACTTTGTCACATGTTCTTCTCCACTTTTCAGCTGTCATTACCACTGTAGCATACCTTACGTTTATAGGTGTCACACTAGAGATTTTCACATATGTATCAAGGCTAAAGATATATTAGACAATGCTTGAAAAGAGTAGGAGGAAATATATGATTTTTTGATGCTAGATAATATAGAGCAATTGGAGAAATATTTTGTTCAGTACTCTTAGCCTCTACTCATATTAATTCCAACTTTTGGGAGCTATCTTATTCAGTAGTCCTTATGTAAGAAGTTTAGTGGTCTTCACATCTCAACTCATGGAAGGAAAGATAGGAAGAAACTTCCTGAAATTCTGAGATCCAGCTACCTCTACTTCATGTCAAAGAAGAAATTCCAGGGTGAAGATGTCAAAAAATGTTGTTATATCTCAGTCTCAGTAACAACCCTGCCATAGAATACTCACTTAGGGCAACAAATTAGTTTTATTAATGTGTTTTTCCTCAGCCATGGAAATTGTTTCACAGTCTCAAAAGGCATCATAAAATATTTTATTATAGACTATATATATAGTCTGTAATATATATACTATATACATATATAGTGACTATCACTAGACTACTAATAGACAATTGTACAAAAAAAATCCCATTGCCTTTAAACACAAAGGATAAGTTGTCTGGTGTATTTTGAAATTTAAATGTGTCATAGACTTACATATATTACATTTATTACCATACGTAGTAATATAAATGTATACATAAATGTGTTTTTTTGAAGTTTATGTGTCATTTATCATTAGCTCATTGGCATACCTGCATACCATTGCGTACTATGCCTTTGTAGTAGATATTTTCCATATTTGGAGTTGGATGGTAAGAAACAAGAGATGCACACATGTAATCAATATTACAATAACATTACAACAGCACTTTTCTCAAATAAAAATTGAATTAAACGATTGTTCTTAGAGAAAAAAACAAAGAGAACTGAAAAATGAAGTTATTTTAATAGGTACTAGTAGTAATATTTTGTTTGTTTAAACCTAGCATAATTATGTGTCATTTTAGAAATTAATCATTTTCAATATTTGACAAATTTCCCCATTGTTTTTATTAATACTCCAAATACTAAATTTGACCATTTAGGTTTAAATATAAAACACAGAATAGTATGTAAAATTTACCATTGGAAGCAACAAGATTCGTTTATTTCCCCATACATTTTAAATATATTTAAAAGTAATATAAAAAAATCCAAAAGAATATTTTATAGTAAATTACAACTTCTATGATCTAAATTCGTACATTATGCCACTCAAAATTTGTTCTTTAGAAGAGTTACACAGAAACTTTGTTTTTATCTAAACATAAAAGAAATATTCTACGCATATTATTTTATGATAGCATTCCCTGAAAAATTTAAACTCAATTTTTGTGTGTATTTAAATATGTTTTATCTCTGCTAACAATGTACAGCATTTTAAGAATCAAAATGAAGACTGTACTTGTTGTTTTTAATCAGAGTGAAGACAATGAGGGTACTGTAAATGAATTGTTGCAAAGAGGAGACAACTTACAACAAAGAATCACAGATGAGAGAAAGCGAGAGGAAATAAAGATAAAACAGCAGCTGTTACAGACAAAACATAATGCTCTCAAGGTATTAGAGCTAAATTCTAATGTGCTTTGCGTGTGATTTTATATGTATAGGGTAAAAAAAAAAACAACGTACATAAATAAAATCTGTTTAAGAATTTTAGTTACCAGAAAATTACTTTTATCTTTTAATGTGTGTGCTTTATTTATGATTTACTTGTGCAACCAGTTTTCAGAGATATGCGACATAAACTTTGTTTTGTTCTTTTTCTTAGTAATATTGCAAGCTATACAAAAGTATCATTCACAGTATTTAAAAATTTGTTTTCAAATATGTTTTATTTCTATAAGCTGGTATTATATTTGTCCTGATTGCCCTAGCAATCATTTGTTATTCCCTCCACTGATGCCATTTCTATATGGTAGGTCTAGTATTTTGGTAACTGTTTCTTTAGTAGGGCCTGGATTTTGATCATTAAAAATCATAAACTTCATTCTGTTTATAACAGATACTTTGTAAAAGCAGACATCTAGGAATCTACAAGAGCCTAATTTCATTTATATAGAAACCCTCCAAAATGTTCATAATGCACTTGAAAAAATACTATCATCTTTAGTATATGCAGTCCATTATCCTTGTGACCCATCTGTATTGTGCAAGAACAGAATAACTGTTGATTTTTCTCTAATGCTGTCTATGAGTCCTTGAGATGGAACTTGATATGCTAAACATTTTATGAAGCATTATTTTTGTATATGTTTTGCAATATTCAATATTTTCCTTCTTGGCTTATTTCTAATACTGCTAATTGTAATATTTTTCATCGTGAATCATTGCTTTAAACCTATAAGGCTATATAGCTAAATTTGGCTAGGAGGTGGATGGAGTCAGCTTTCTATATGCAAATGAGTGGGCGGAACCTCTTTCCTTATTGTTAACCAAATAAACACTGCTGAGAATATAATTACACAATCTTTTGCCTGCAAGGAATCAACAAGGAAAGTCTAATTGGCCAGCAGATGTTCTGAAGGTAATTGCTGATAAATACAGTAAATAGAAAAGACCTCTTACTTGAGGGGAATGCAAGAGCATAATGTACACAGAACATCAGAAATCTGTGTAATTCACACTCTTCTGTGACAAAAGCTTTTGGAAGTTTATAGATTAGTCATACGAGGATATGTGTACTATTGGTTAGTAGTATCTAAAGGCCACCTTTCATAATCTAAGCAATGATTATTTTTTTTAAAATAATATTCTATTTTGCACATTACCTCTTTCTAATGAAACAAAAAGACTATCAGATTTATAACCATCAAGTCCTTTATCCAATATGTACATTGTATCATGAATAAGTCACAGTTCAAAAAGTCCCAAAACTGAACCTTATTATATTGTTAGGGGGAGCAGAATTCCAACTGATGCTTGCTTCCAAGGCATGTATTACCTTTACATGGGGTGTAGAGATGACACACAAAGTACAAACTAAAATAAAGAGTAAATCTTAATGCCACCAGTAATTAACAAAAATCATCTTTGTTTGCCAACCAACTTATACCAAATACAGTTATGGGATTAACCAAGTAGTTGTAATTATATTATTATAAAATATTTTAAAAGAGATTTGGACTTTCCAAAGCAATGAAACATTCGGTTTTTCATTGGTATTTTTTAAATTCATATTAACTTGCATAAAAATCACAATTGCTACTCTTTGATGAAATGAATCTGTAGATAGAGTTGTTGCATTTCAGTGGGGTACAAACTGGTATTTGAGCTAATTCCATTGATTTCAGAAAATTTTGAGTGCGCTTCTATGAACCAGACAAATACTACTTTCTCCTTTGATAATTTATTAAAAGAGTTTGTTTTTTTATCACGAAGTTGATTGAAAACTATTCATTCTTTTTGAAATAGCAATTATTTTTATACTTTGAATATGATCTACTATAATAAAAATGTTGGCTAAGCTTGCATTGAAAGAAAAAGAAGGGTTGTCTAATATTTATTTTCATGTACAATCATAGCTCTATAAAGAATAGTTATACTTCTACACATATAACATGTACAAACTTTAAAATACATAATTAAAAATTATTCTATTTATTTCAATTTTTGCATATGGGTATTTCTCCTGCATGTTTTTCTGTGTACAATGTGTATGAAGTGCCCACAAAGGCGAGAAGATGGTATCTGATCCTCCGGGAATAGAGTTACAGATGGTTGTGAGCAGCTATATGGATACTGGGATTCAAACCAGGGCCCTCCAATATTCATAACTACTGAGCCATTTCTTCAGTTTCCAAAATAACTAAAATCTTAAGCAACAATATTAATGACCTAACTTTATAGACATGTCTAAAACCATGAATGTATATAGTTTGTGTCAATTTTGTTGATAAGCCCCAAGCTGAACATATACATTTTAGAATTTTTTAAATTGATTTTTATTGAGCTCTACATTTTTCTCTGCTCCCCTCCCTGCCTCTCCCCTCCCCTTTAACCCTCTCCCAAGGTCCCCATGCTCCCAACTTACTCAGGAGTATTTTAAGTATTTTAAAAGTCAAGTGTAGCTCAATGCTGTTGTAACTAACTGGTTATATTCATTGTATTTATATATGAAATTGTTTCAAATGTGCAATAATTTTCTTAGATAATTAAGACTTAATTAAATGTAAAAAAGATTTGTAATCAAGTTTGAATATTCAAAGAATCATATTTTGTGTTATTAATGTTTCTTAGCTTCTGTATATAGATCCTAAGGCATAAATACATAATTTAATAATTTCTCTGCATTGTATTTAAATGTGATTTTTACAAAGCAATTAAAAAGACAAGGTTTCAACATAGTTTTCATAAATATCTGCAGCAAGAATATATTATCCACATATATTGATATTTTAATAATATCTGCATCATGAACAGGATTTGAGGTCTCAAAGAAGAAAAAAAGCCCTAGAAATTTCTCACCAATGGTATCAGTACAAGAGGCAGGCTGATGATCTCCTGAAATGCTTGGATGACATTGAAAAAAAATTAGCCAGCTTACCTGAACCCAGAGATGAAAGGAAAATAAAGGTAAAGTTGTTTTAGAATGGCAATACTAGATTTTGTTGCTAGTTTTTAACTACGTTAACATAACCTACAATGATCATGTATAAAATGTGTCTGGTTTCCTCTATTAGCTTGCTCTGTGCTTTGATGTATTTCTTTGTATTGTGTTTTGTTTCAGTAACTGTATTGTACTGAGTGTTATTGAATTGATGTAATGTTGAATGAATAAAATGTTAGACAATGTGAAATTAATTATTAACTGTCATGTGTTTTCTGGCCCAATTGTAATTGACTCTGTGTATCTTTGTTCCAGATGAACTAATGACTTATCGGTACATGGACGACTTCTTTCTCGTGTTAGCACATTCATTTCATCAGAACATCTTTTCATATCACTGTCAAATCTCTATAGATTTATTTGCAAATTGTCCAAAGATGTTTTCTTTCTGTTATTATTTTACACTTTTTATTTTGCTTCATTCTCTGTTGCTTTCCTCAAACCTTTAATATAAAGTAGTCACTTACCCTCTAAATTATATTCTATATGAATTATCCCTAGTAAATAAGTAAAGAATCACTCTAAATTTGGGTTAATTCTCAAAGCACCAGAAAAATTCTAAAGAAACAGAATGCTAACAAGCATTTAATAATTTAATTAGAATATCTAAAACTGAGCATTCAAATGATACATAAAATTATATTTGGCTTACTGGGTGAGGATGACAGTGACACCTTCCATTATTTCTAAATTATGAAAATACAAAAAAGGAACAACAGCCTATGAAATTTCTGAGAGAAGTATTTGCTACTTGTAGGTCGGTTAATGTGGTTAGCTAACTGCCCTGGGCCCTGTATTGATTTTGCTCAATAGGAAATTGATCGTGAATTGCAGAAGAAGAAAGAGGAGCTGAATGCAGTGCGCAGGCAAGCTGAGGGCTTGTCTGAGAAAGGGGCCGCAATGGCAGTGGAGCCAACTCAGATCCAGCTCAGCAAGCGCTGGCGGGACATTGAGAGCAGTTTTGCTCAGTTTCGAAGACTCAACTTTGCACAAATTGTGAGTTGTTACTGGCAAACCCACGTATGTGTTTGCAACTACTACTCTACTAACAGAAGCCTACTAACAACAACAAAAATCTAGGCTCAATAACAAACTTCTATTGCACATTCTAAAAGTGAGTAGTTCCCCTCACTTTGGGCTTCTGTAACTCAAAAGCTTAATTTTCAAGATTAAAGACAAAAGGACAAGTGATAGGAAAAGGACCCTTATTCAAAATGAAAAAGAAAATATAGACATCTTAATTTCTTTTGCTGCATCATTTTTTATAACATTGGCAATGTGAATTTGTCAATTTCTCATACATTTATTTACTTCACTGTCTAATTCAGAAATATGCATTGCTTTCCTGAGATCATCCCATGCTAATTTTACTTTTTTATTGTATATATGGTGAATAAAGCTATTTTATGAAATATGTTATTTTGACTTACATAAGGTCATCTCATTGACTTAGATATTACTACTACAGTCTTTACTCTTGGATTAGGCACTTAGTGGGTCACATTGCTCATTAGATGAACTAAATGGCACATGATAAGTTGTTATTTGATGGAAGATTAAATAAAATTGTCATCACTAGAGCACTAGAATCCAAAAGGAAAAGATATTCCTTTTAAACAACAGAATGGACCGTTTCTAATACCCTCTTGGAGAAGGCAATTCAAAATTGTATAATAATTTTTTATTATTCATAGCAGGGTAAAAACAACAGAGACTTTTTGACCAATATACTTTTCTTCCTTACTCAAGTTCTTAGAAGGTAAAGAAGAATGACCATCATCTGCATTTCCAGGAAGTACGAACCACAAACCCAGGATATAAATGTCTGATTGTTTTGCTTTGTGTAACTAAAAACTGCATGGGATTCAACTCCAAAGTGATATCTCTTCTGTGATATTTATTATTAATTGCATTTATTACAGTGTTCCTGTAACATGCCTAAAGTAATTAAAATAACTTTTTTATGAATGTGTATTGGACAATACATGGCATATTATTGTGGCTTCTTTATATATTCTTAAGAAAGTTCCTAAGTATACAGTTTTTATGAAATTAAATAATCTAAAGTATAATTGCAGCTAAGTATTGCAAACAAATTGAAAACAAAATATTTTCAGAAATACTAGTCAGTCATGATGGTGCATGTCTGTAATTACTGCAGTTATGAGGTCTAGGTACCAGAACTAGGACATCAAGGTCTGTCAACCTTCCTTAAAATATAAAAATTATAAATAAAAAGGGAAATACTGGAATTATTTTACCTTGAGTATTAAGTTTATCTGACTGAACATTAAAGTCTATGATCTTTCATATTTAATATTGTAAGCATAATATTGCATAAATCTCTGAAGCTTACAATAGCAGACAACATGGTAGGATAATTTCTGTATATGAGCAAGTGTGTATGTTCATGTGTATGTGGTTGCAAATGTAGGTGTGGTTAAATGTGCATGTGTGGGTGCAGGTAGAACTCTAAGTGAGCAGACAGCTTTGGGTGTTGGTGTTCATATTCCAGCCAACTGTTAAGTTCCAATTATTGGTAGAAGAATGGGCTTCGGATTAGCCTGGAAACCAACGGGTTAGCTAGGCTTATTGATCTACCAGGAGATCCAAGAATCCATCCTCTTGCCTCTCTAGTGCTTAGAGTCCAAACATATACAACCATGTCAATAATAATAATATACAACATAATATATAGCATGTATAATATATATAATTAGATATAATATATATTATTAGATTAGATAATATGCATGACTCTGGTGCTTGAACTCAAATCCAGCCATCATCCTTTCAAGGTGAGTATTTTCCTTTGGAAATATCTCCCTATGTCCTAGTAGAATAATTTTGCTTTTATTTGATAGAACAGTTATAAAATAGTTCTTAGCTTATTAAATTAGCTTAAAGAATCTGTTATTTTGCTTTTAAGTTAGAGATGCAATATACAGATTTTGAAGCAGTGACTTTTGAGCCATTATGACAGTTAGGCTCATTATGGGTCATTTGTTTAAGATGAGAACAATATTTTTTTCATAAGAAAAAAATTTTAAAAATATGGGAACAATAACCTTATGTAATCTATTGTGATCAATACACATTGATCTCTGGGCAAGTCAATTTTTTATGGTGTCAAACAATATTAGCAGATATTTCAGACAAAACTTTTGTCTCAATCAATGAAGGGATAAGTCTATACAAATTTTTTGATAAAGTTCTTATGGAATTTTCTTTTTTAAATATATTTTCAATATTTAATATATAATTTTTTCCATTCAAAAATTTACACTTCCCCCCTTCTCTCATTCCTCTCCTGTTCCCCCATTAACCCTCCTCCCTCCCCCTGCTTCCTTAAGAGGGGGCAGGATACCCAGCCCTGTGGGAAGCCAAAGGCCCTCCCAGCTCCATCCCGGCCTAGGAAGGTGTGCATCCAAATAGACTAGGTTCCCAAAAAGATAATACAT
>PVIU01023704.1:0-26892 GCA_004026605.1 Ondatra zibethicus | reverse complement strand
TCCCCAGCTAGGTACTTGGGCAGCAGAGGAGAGGGTGCCAGAATTATCATTGTCCCATAGTCACACTGATGAATATCTTGATCACATCCATAGAAATTTCGTCTGATGGATGGAGATAGAGACAGAGACCCACATGCACACCAGAGCAATGGATTGAGCTCCCAAGGTCCAGTCGAAGAACAGAAGGTGGGAGAAGATGAGCAAGGAAGTCAGGACCGCGAGGGGTTGGTCCACCCACTGAGACAGTGTGCCTAATCTAATGGGAGCTCACCAAATCCAGCTGGACCGGGACTGAATGAGCATGTGATCAAGCTGGACTCTCTAAATGTGGCTGCCAATGAGGGCAGAATGAGAAGCCATCAACAATGACACTAAGACCTATCTCCTCTGCATGTATTATCTTTTTGGGAACCTAGTCTATTTGGATGCACACCTTCCTAGGACGGGATGGAGGGGGGAGGGCCTTGGACTTCCCACAGGGCTGGGCACTATGCCCTCTTTTAAGGAAGCAGCGGAGGGGGGCGGGAGGGGACTGGGAGAAGGGGAGGTAATGTAACTCTTTTTTTTTTAATGGAAAAATAAAAGAATATGGGGTAAAAAAAAAAAAGAAAAAGAAAGAAGCTGCATCCCTGTTAGAGACCCTGCAGACTGTTGGATCTTGGCTAAGTAAGATGGCATGGTTATGGAGAGAGTGTTTAACAGTGGCTACTCCTTGGTGGTTTATCCTCTGACATCCCCTCCTACATATTAGAGAAATGCTGCACCTAAATGGTCAAGCTGTTAACTGCCAAATAACTTTCTTTAGATCTATGGAACCCAAAACATCTGGCACCTCTGGTGACATCAGAATGTGAATGTGTAACGCCCTTCCTTATTCTTCAGTTCTATGAGTCAACTGACACAGGGCACGGAAACTGCTGGGAGATTTAACTTGAAGTAGTTTAGCAATCTAAAGTCTATGGGGACTTCTCACCCCTGAGGTCAAGGTTAGTTGGGAACAGATGATAAAAAAGCAACACAGGCACCAAATGACACAAAGCCACCCAGCATATGGTCTTCCTGTCCACTGCCCTCTGTGTCTCCTTTCCCTCACTCTAAAAGCCCTTTCATAGACCAATGTCCTTAAGATTTTTTTTTTGTAGGGGGGGATTCATGGTGGAGCAGACGCATTAACTCCTGCATCTTCTCAAGACGCCAACCCTTGGATAAACCTGATTCCTTCCTACAGTCTCTCATCTTGACTTTTGAGCAAAGAGCAGACAGGCTGAGGTCCTTCAATGACAGAGTGTTATTGGTCAAGAGCCCCGATGCGCCTAGGCTTCAGCCTAGACTTCTGCCTCTGGATCTGACCTGCCACCCTTGGGACTACTAGTAAAACCTTGCAGAATATATCACCAAGCTGAGCAGACCTCTGCTACCCTCTCAGAACGTGTCACTGAGCTAGCCTCTGCCAATTCCAAAGAAACAACGCAACATTGAAAACCTATAAAAAGATTTCCCCACCTACAATCCCAGTCAGTAGAGAGCCTAAGGCAGGAGGTTCTTGAGTTTGAGGCCAGCTTGGATACTAGACCCTATCTTGAGAAATAAAAAAGCAGAGAAGAGAGAGGAGAGGATGAAGAAATAGAGGGAGGAAGTTAGGGGAGGAGGGGGAGACGGTTAGGAGGGAAGTAGAAAGACTTAGCCCCACCCATATTCTTGGTAAATGTATTGGTTTATGACCTTTGATCTGTGGCTCCAAAAGTTCACATAACCTCTTTCCCCACAGAACATGTCATTCATGCTGAACCCATCGAAGAGAACACAGCTGCCTCCCCTCCTCTCCGTGAGACCGCACCATCTCACAGAAAAGAAGGCTTAGTAACGGCACACCTGGATGGACTCTGTCACAAGATATTGTCTGTTCCTGTGGCTCATTCCAATTCTAAAGAGAAGCATTTTCATCCCTCTAGCTCATTCCAATTCCAAAGAGAATCATTTACAAGATATTATCTCTCTCTGGGGCTCATTCAAATTTCCAGAGAATCATTTACAAGCTAATTTCTGCCTCCTGAGTCCATTCATCTTCCCTAACATCATTTACTACCCCTCAAAATTACCTATACTCCCCACCTTCCTCTGCTCTATGAAGAAAGGTATTTATCCCCACCCGATTATGCAGGCACTGTCCTGTGATTTTCACCTCGTGAGTTAAACACATTTGCATGACTTTTCTCCTGTTACTTTGTCTACTTTCAGTTCATATTAGCAGACCCTCAGAGGGACAGTGATAAAAGACACTCAATAATGTCCCCATTCGATGATTCTTTTTTAATTTTTTTTTAAGGCAGGGGTCTCACTATATAGTCTTGGCTGGCCTGGGACCCATTATGTAGCCAAGGCTGGCCTGGGACTCATTATGTAGCCAAGGCTGGCCTGGGACTCCAATCCACCTACCTGTTCCTGCCTCCCGAGGGCTGGGATTAAAGGTACATGTCACCAAGCCCAGCCTGTTTGATGATTCTACTGTCTCCCTTGGCACCAAAAGGGGGCAGGTGTCTGTGCTTGTAAAAGGGTTGGTCAATAGGACACAGTGAAGCCGAGGTACTCTGAAGAAAATTTTTCATTTATTTATTTTAATTTTGGGTGTGTTATGCAGGTGTGTATGTATGCAGGTGTGTGTGTGTGCAGGTGTGTATGCAGGTGTGTGTATGCAGGTGTGTGTATATGCAGGTGTGTGGGGGGAGTGTTTATGTGTGTTTATGTAGAGGTGTGTTTGTGTGTGTGTTGCTGTGTGTATGCAGCTGTGTATGCAGGTGTGTGTATGCAGCTATGTGTGTATATGCAAGTGTGTGTGTGTGCAGGTATGTTTTTATCTAGGGTGTGTGTGTATATGTAGCTATGTGTGTATGCAGCTATGTATGCAGGTGTGTGTATATACAGGTGTGTGTGCAGGTGTGTGTATGCAGGCGTGAGTGTATGCATGTGTATATGCAGGTATTTGTGTATGCAGGTGTGCATGTGTGCATGCAGGTATGTGCATGCATATGCATGTGTATGTGTACAGGTGTGTGTATGCAGGTATGTGTATATACAGGTGCGTATGTGGGTAGGTGTGTGTTTGCATATGCATGTGTGTGTGCAGGTATGTGTATATACAGGTGTGTATGTGTGCAGGTGTGTGCGTGTGTAGGTGTGTGCATGCATATGCATGTGTGTGTATACAGGTGTGTAAACAGAGATTGTGCTTTTGTTTCCCAGCATACAGAGGGGAATCCCATATCACAGGTATGTGTGTCCAGGTATGTATGCCATATAGCAGTCAGAGGACAACTTTCAGGAGATGTTCCTCCCCTTCCCAAGGGTTCCTGAGGTCTGACTGGTCATCAGACTTATGCAGCACATATTCTTTCTTGCCAAGTCATTTTAGCAGGCCAAGCCATTTCATTTAAAGCAGAGTATTTGGCTCAGTTGGTAGAATGCTTACATAACATACACAAAGCCTTTAGTTCAATCCCCAGTATCATGTAAACTGGGAATGGTAGCATACACATGTAATCCCAGTGTTCAGGAGGTAGAAGCAGAAGGTTCAAGGTCATCCTTAGTGAGTTCAAGACCAGTCTAAAAGACTTCGGACCCTATCTCAAAAAATGAAGCCAAGCATGTGCAAGTTGCTGTCCTCAGCCAAAAACCACTTGAAATATACCTAACCAGGTATGCTGACTCTCACCTATAATTCCAGCATTCAGGAGGCTGAAGCAAGAAAATATTGAGTTTGAGGCCAGCTACATAGTGAGAAAACAAGCAAACAAACAAAACCATCTGTCTAAATCCCACATTGTTTTCTGCTTTGAAATGCTCTTAATGATTTAATATGGAAATGAAATCATTTCAGAAAACAGTTTTTATCTGAGCAAGTGCCAAAATTATAGGGTTTTGATGGTTGCTAAGAGAATTGCTAGCTCTAATCCTAGACTGATAAGGGGTGTGCGTGTGTGTGTGTGTGTGTGTCGCACACACACGTGAGCACATGCACTCGATGGGGTGAAAGGGTTTGAGTGACTAATTCAGCATTGTCACTCATTACAAAACCACTTCATATTCACTGCCCCTCTAAGCAATGAAGAAAATATTCCAAGGCAGGCTTCCATATTCATACCGACCCAAACAGAGAAACCACCATCAACCTCTGGGGGAAAAATTCCAGTATCCTGTAGTCCCCAGCAAAGCCAGATGGACAACCCCTGCCACCCAGGGCAGATGTCATGGTTTTGTCTCTAGTTCTGACCTGTGCGACAACCCCAGCACCTGGGAAGCTGAATTTAAGGCCAGCCTGGGCTGGACCAAGATCCAGTCTCCAAATAAGCAAGCAAATAACCTGTGGCAGTGCAAGAGAGAGAGAGAAATGGCCAGCAAAGGATTTCTTGGAGGACCAGACTCTCAGAGGAGAGGCAACAGGGTCTTCTCGGCCCTGATCTAAACCCGCCCACCCTGGAATTCCACCAGTGCCCCAAGATCTGAGGAGAGGCCTCCATTCACATCCTCCAGATGTGCCCTACTCTGAAAGGGAAAAACACCTTCCCATCCCCTGGTCTCACCTGCCTTCTGCCGTGGTAGGGGACTGGAGGAAAAGTCATGAACAAAGCAGAGGGAGGCTAGAGCACCTAAGCAAGTAACTCAGACAATGTAAAAGGATAACATTTTAAATTGAATTTATTCATTTTATGTGTATGAGTGTTTTGCCTGAATAGATGTGTATGTGTACACCACATGTGTGCTTAGTGCCCACAGAGACCAAAGAAGGGCTTTAGATATCCTGGTACTGGATTTGCAAGAAGCTGTGACCCACCTTGTAGGTGCTGGGAAACAAACCCAGGTCCTCTGGAAGAGTAGCCAGTACTCTTAACCTCTGAGCCATCTCTTCAGCCAACCTCTTCAGCCATCTCTTCATATAACCCAGTCTGGCCTCAAACTCTGTATTTGGCCAAAGGTGACCTTAGACTTCTGATCTTCAGGCGGTGGTGGCACACGCCTTTAATCCCAGCACTCGGGAGACAGAAGAAGCAGCGGATCTCTGTGAGTTTGAGGCTAGCCTGGTCAACAAAGTGAATTCCAGGATAGCCAGGGCTGTTACACAGAGAAACCCTGCCTCAAAAAAAAAAATTGAACTAAACTTCTAAGCGTGCCTCCATCTCCCTAGTACTGTAACTACAGATGTGAACTACAACATCCGATTTATATGATGCTAGGGATCAGACCAAGGGTTTAGTGACTGCTAGGCAAATAAGCTCTCTACCAACTGAGCTACATTCCTAGACTATAAGTCCAAATCTTAGATAAATAAATAAATAAGTAAATCTCCCCTGGAATAAAGAATTCTAGAAGTTTGTAGTTATTGTGGTTTGAATGTGGACTGTCCCCAAAAGGCCCATGCATTGGAACATTTCATCCCCGGCTGGTGGCCCTGTTTTGGGAGCCTGGATGGGACAACTCTTGAAGTTTGTAGAAGTAAGTTAGGAGTACCAGTCCCATATTTCAATCACCATGAAGCCACCACAGCCATGCCTTCCCCATGATAGATTAAATCCTCTTCAACCATGAGCCAAAATAAATTGAGGAGGAAGAGGAGGAGGAATCAAGTCTGGAAGTGGTGACTCATACCTTTAATCCCAGCCCTTGGGAGGCAAAGGAAGACAGATTTTTGTGAGTCTGAGTCCATCCTCATCTACATGGTGGTCCAGGCCAGCTAAGGATACATATGAGATGCTGTTGCAAAGACATCACAGCCTTCTTTAGGCTGTCCGTTACTCTATCACCGTGACAAGAAAGGTAACAGCCTTAGGAAAGGAAGGCTCAAGCTCATATTCGCACCTCCAGCACACAAAAACCAACCCTTCCCTGCTGTGTCAGAGCTTCTGGAGCATGCATAGACATGTGCCTACACCCCCAAGTCCTGCCTTTGCTGCCACTGTGGGACCTGAGTGTCATGACTCATGGAACCAGCCGGAAAGGAAAAGAGGACCAGGGCCCAACCTCAGCATTGGGGGAAGTCAGTTCAGCAGCGCCTGCCTCTGCTGCTTGTTTTGGGGGCCATACGTCTCAGAGGAGCCATAAAGGAAAACAGACGACCAGGTAATAGACGCTCAGGGTATCATTTAGTGACAAAGATGAGAGATTTTTTTGATGACACTGTGAAAGCGTAAGTCGCGTGTTACATCCCTATATAAATTACGATTGAGGCCAGGTTAATTTTTCCTGGGGTTGCATATGGCTGAGGAAAAGGGTGTTTGCATTTTTATGAGGTCATAGAGTGTCAGTGCTGACTAATGTCTCTAAGAATCTCATGCATGGAACTTAACCCTTTCCCTGCTACCTCTTGAAGGCAAAAAAAAAAAAAAAAAAAACAACAAGCGTGGCTGGCCACCCAGCAACTGTGCTAAGGCAGCTGCTGTAAACCCACTTCCTAATATGGAGGAAGGCCTCTGGATGTACTACCTCACGTCCCAGAAGGAGGGCCGATTAACCTCCTTGGGGCTGGGGTACAGCTCAGTCAGCAGAATGCCTACCTAGAATGCATGAAGCTCTAGGTTACTCTCAAATATCCAGGCACAGTGGCATGCAGCTAAACTTCTAGCACCCAGAAGGTAGGGGCAGGAGATCAGCTTAAAGTCAGCTTAACTTCAAAGTGAATTTGAGGCCAGCCTAAGCTACATGAATACTGTATCTCCTTTGAGAGTCCACATGCCCAGGCCAAACTCACTACTTTCACAGGATCAAAGTGATACTCCAGGTCTCATACCCAGAAGGCATGCTGGAGTAGTTACTGGTATTTGATGGCACACCGCATCAGTTGCAGTGAGGCTTCCTCCAAACTCCCCAGACAATACAAAAGATGAGGGAAGTCTGCTTTCTCAGAGTTACCAAAACAGCCTAGGAAGCATTCATCTCACAGACCTAGAATGGCTCCTGGGGCCTCTTACGAGTGCTCCGTGAACTGAAAAATGTCTCTCAGCAAGATCACATCTGCCAGGAGGGCACTGGCCATGGACCAGAGGAATCAGTGAAAAACCTGGGAGGGCAGTGATGGCTTAAAGCCTCCATAGTCCTTGCCCATTGGAGAAAGCTGGCCCTATATGGACTCTATGCTGAGCCAATGTCATTAGCTGAGCCAATTCACCAGAGCTCCTTGTCCTGTTCCAGTTTCCTCAGATAATCTGTTTATGAACTACTTTTCCAAATTCTAGTCAATCACAGAGAGAGCAGTTCAGAGGTTATGGGCCAGGGTTTTTCCAGTTCCTCTGGCAGTAACATCTCTCACCAAGACAGTCGACTGCACTAGTATTCGGGAGTTGATGCACTGATCTCATGTCCATGTGATCCTGGTCTCGCTGGTCTGGCCAGCATTCACAGTGAAAAAAGTATGGAGTCCAGGAGGTTTTCACATGAGTTCTGCAAAACGTCTGGGAGGCCCTGCAACATACAATAGCTTGAAATCCTTGCTAAACCTCCGGAGGAGGCTGCTACAAATGAAGCTGTGAGGGTAGCATCAAAGATCAAATAGAGGCTTACAGGTGTTTGGAGATGCCGGAAACATGGAAGAGATGTACCAAGGGGAGTCAGCCAAGAGAGAGCCATGTGGGTTATAAATGGCTGCCCATACATGCTGGAGCTGGCATCACGACATGTAAGCCCAGACATGGAGGTAGAGAACTCAGTGCTTGTCCTCTGAGTCTCGGTCGTGCACTGGAAGATTCCCTTGCTGTCTCACTCTATGCTGCTGCAGCTTGAGAATACATACTTTTTATTTCACAGGGGCTCACTGTGAAGAGTATGCCTTTAACCTCAGAAGAAACTTAGAAGCTGGACTCCTGGACAAAGGTAGGACTGTTAAGATTTGGGGACTCTTTGAAATGCACCGAATGCATTTTGCGTTGAGTTGGCCATGAGTCTCTGGGGGCCAAAGCAGGTTATGACTTGAATAGGCAATGTCCCCACAGGCTCATGTGTTGAACACCTGATCCCCAGTGAAGAAGCCATCGGAGAGACTCTGAAAATGTTACAAAATTTTAGGGCATGGTTAAAAGAAGTCCAGTAGGGGCATCTTTGAAGGCGATACCCAGTCTCTAGTCCCTATGCTGTGTCCTGTCTGCCATGAGCAAACAGCCTCTCCTTCCACATCCTGTTCTGCCTCACCACAGGCTCAGAACCAAAGGATCTGAGACCAGAAGCTGCAACCTCTGAAACCATGAGCAAAACAAACTCCTTACTAGTTTTTGTCAGTTATTTTTGCCACCAACACGAGGAAAGTAACTATGACATCAATCTTACACCATTGTCACACAGACTTGCTTAGTGTTGCCTTCCAGGGTTTTAGAGTCAGGAAGGAGAAGTCTTCCAACTGTCTTTGTATTTCCAAGAGTACTTTGGCTATAATAGGCTCTTTGGGTTTTTATATGAATTTCAGGGTCAGGATGAAGGCATAAGTCAAAAAATAATCCCACACCAGTTTGGAATTATTATTAATAAAATGGTTATTTATTTAAAAGGAAAAATCTTACAGATCACCGTCCCAGACAACAGCCCTCTGCACGATCAGAAACAAAGTCTAACAGCTGGAAGCTGGAAGCAAGATAGTGAGCACACAGCTACCGCTGCTTTTTAAAACAAAAGAGACCACGCCCCAGTGGGCTGGTATCTTAAAGGCTATTGGCTGAAGGAGCTGAAGTTAGCTCCCGCAGCATCTCCCCCTTTTGTTTAAGTAAAAGAGTTCCAAACCCAATACAAAACAATATACACTAGGAACAGATATTAAGGATAAGATTAGAATTACAATCAGCATAAACAGTATTAAGCAAGGAACATATGCTAAATGTTTTAATAAACATTCTATCCTAAGGAGTCTAAGTCTTGTATTGGAGATGGCTTGGCTAGATCATAAGAAGATGGTAACTATGATTATCTAATCTTCAACCCTATCGAAGGCCTGAGAAGGGAGATAATATTACTTGAGCAGGCAGGAAGTACAATCAAGTAGCTTCCAAAGTGAGCAATATATGACAGAGACAATTAGCTGAGCAATCACCCAAAGTCTCATTTTGCAATGTTAAAATGACCAACTTTAGCTATGGCCTAGAATAACTGAAAGAAATTTTTCAAAGGCAAGAAATTTTTCAAAACCATCTTACCCTGTCTTGGCAAAATTTGACAGTCCTGTTTATCCATTTCTGGATGCTATATCTTGTCAGTGGTTGAGGCATGGGCATTTCTTTGCCCAAAGGCCAGTTTTTGCCAAGAAGAAAACAGGCTCCAAGTGGAGTGTCTTTGGTGCTCAACATTCTCTCAGGAATAGATCAGTGCTGCCATGTCTCATGTCAACAAAACCCCAAGTTATTTAAATGCCATGTTCCACAGATCCTTGAAGTGGTTGAAGATTATCTATCTATACAGAATATAATCTCTATGTATCTAAAGAACCTGATTAGTCTAATTATAAGTATGACAAACATAGATGACTATTGATCTATAATTCTTAATACCTATCTAACTTAAAGACTAAGACAATAAACAACTGTGAATTAAATGAGG
This sequence comes from Ondatra zibethicus, assembly GCA_004026605.1. NCBI lineage: Eukaryota > Metazoa > Chordata > Mammalia > Rodentia > Cricetidae > Ondatra > Ondatra zibethicus. Next base: position 17,328 of record PVIU01023704.1, on the reverse strand, counting down.
ACAATGACCTCCAAATGTAAACAATGTATAAGTATCTTGATCAGAAGTAGAAATGTACACTGCAATATGGTAAAAATATATATGTATCAATACATAAAAATGTTTTAAACAGAGGTAGAAGCATTCATGTATACAATATTCAATATAATTTAACTTTGTATCAATATACAAGAATTTATACCAATGTAATTGTCTGTAAACAATAACTCACAAATACCAATCTATTATCCCATCATCCAATTTTCCCTCTTTTTTTTTTCCAAAATGGTCCCCAAGCTTATAAAATTCTTCCCCAACCCTCAACCGTATACCAATTATAATCAACCCTTAAATGATGTCCCTAAGCCTGAGGACAAACTTTGCTGGGAGAGGGGACGTCGTCTTCTAGAATTACTTCCAGCTGTCACAGGGGCAATGTTCTTTCTAGGGGATCCTGTGAAAGTAAAATGATGGTTATATTTCAAGATTAGTGTCTGGTAAGATTGCAAATAGTCTCTGAGTATTTTGTGGAAGTGGGCAAAACATTGTAAAATATGTGCATGATTTCAGCAAACCAAGTTGGAACCGTCTTGTGCAGTTGGTACCCAAAACAGGTCTTGTAGTAGCACTATCAGTATCATGACGTCATATCAACAAGGTGGACTTGTTGTTATGGGGCCCCATCTTCTTCCTGGAAACTTCAAAGATTACTGCAGGAAAATTCATTGTTCATTGTGGAAAACTTAAACATTACTTATACAGACATATGTATTCAATGAAAGGTATGATAAAGACAAAAATAGATATGAAGAAAAGCAAAGATGTTTTCTAAATTCTTTTTCCTTTCTGTCCCACATCAAATGGCTCTTGACATGATATAAAAACTCTGGATTTTTTTCTTTTAACAACATGCTTGGATTTAAAGAAGGACAGAGCCATTGTCCAACTCTAAAACCAGCTCTATATATTCATAAACATATACATACATAAATATAAATGTATATATTGTATCATTTGTACTTACAGACCATATTTGATTTTCTTGATGGTCCTTATTGGATAGTTATTTTTCTACCTGTCATCATTCAAACATCAGGGGTTTCTTGAATTTTTGAAGATGAGTATTTTCCTGCAAAGACAAGAACAGGCCCCTGCCCCCATCCTAAATGCTTTTCTTACCACCTGTATGGGTATCACCTAACAATCTTTGAAAGTCATTAAGAGTCCGTAACTGGTCTCTCCTAATTTGTGCCTTTTGTGTTCTAATTTTCTGTAACCTAGGTAATTAACAGAATCTCCTCTTTGAACCTTTTCAGGAGCAATTTGTAATACCCATTTAGGCAAGACTTTCTTTACTTCTTCAAATATCCTTTCTAAAGTACCCTTTATTTGAATCAGACAACAAAATGTCATCCGTGTAATGGTAAATTATAGACCTAGGAAATTGCTTACAAATTATTTCCAATGGTTGACTTACAAAATATTGGCACAATGTGGAACTATTGAGCATCCCCTGTGGGAGGACAGTCCATTGATATCTCCTAGTAGGCTGAGAATTATTATAAGTAGGCACTGTGAAGGCAAATTTGTCTCTATCCTTTTCTTGTAAAGGTATAGTAAAAAAACAGTCTTTCAAATCAATAACTATAAGAGGCCATCCTTTTGGTAACAGAGAAGGCAAAGCAATTCCAGATTGTAGAGGACCCATAGGTTGAATTACCTTGTTGACAGCTCTTAGATCTGTCACCATTCTCCATTTACCAGATTTCTTTTTTACAACAAACACAGGAGAATTCCAAGGGCTGGTTGATTCTTCAATATGGCGAGCATCTAGCTGCTCTCGTACCAGCTGTTCCAAACCCTGTAATTTATCTTCAGCTAAAGGCCACTGCTTGGTCCATATTGGCTTCTCAGTTAACCATTTTAAAGGTAAGGCTGTTGGTACCTCTAAATGTTTGCTAGTTGCTGTATGGCTGATGACCTTTTACCATAATACCTCATTATATCCTTCCCAGAATTATGAGTTCCTGGGACTACAGGAATGTTAATCTGGGTATTCCATTGCTGTAGCAGGTCACGGCCCCATAAATTTATTGCGATATTGGCTATATATGGCCTTAGTCTTTCTATTTGCCCTTCAGGCCCTATGCATTCAACCCATCTTGTGCTTTGTTTTACACGAGATAGGGTTCCAATTCCCAGGAACTGAACATCTACCTCTTGAAGAGGCCAATTCGGATGCCAAGATTCTGGAGTAATGATACTTACTTCCGTACCCTTGTCTAATAAGCCTTCAATAAAAATGCCATTTATACAGACTCTTAGCTTTGGTCTTTGATTGTTAATAGAAGTCTGCCAAAATATATGTTTACTCTGTCCTACTGGATTTTTTGACTCATCCTCCACATTTAACCCATCATTTAGACCAGTATTGCTTTTTACAGCAGGCATTGGATTTTTAAATTTTCTTGGTGAGACACGTTTTCCACTGTAACTGGGAATGACTGGGCCACTTTTGGCTTGGGGGCCTGCAAGAGGCCCCTCAAGGGGTTTCCTGATGGTATTGGGTTGCCTTGTCTGTCTGTTGTTGACCTGCATTCATTGGTCCAATGTCGACCTTTACCACACCTCCTACATATACCTGAAGGCCAAGGTCTCCTATTTTTGTCATTCCCAGAGGAGATATTATTCCTAGAAATTCCTTGCCTGCAATCCCTTTTCAGGTGTTCTAATTTACCACAATTAAAACATTTGGCAGTTTGTTGTCTCCTCGTTGCTTTGGAAATCGCTTCTCCTACCCAAGATTCATTATTATAGCCAAACGTCTCAACATTCATTGTATGCTGAATCTATTCATCCATAGGTGCTGATCTAGACCTTAAAGTTCCAATTATCTTTTTACATTCTAAGTTTGCATTTTCAAAAGCCAGAGATTCAAGAATTATCCGTCTAGCTTCTGGGTCTGTTACTCCTATTTGCAGAGCCTTAATTAATCTTTGCAAAAAGTCAGTAAAGGGTTCTTTCTGTCCCTGCCTAACCCTGGTATATGATTCGACCCATTTCCTTGGTTCTTGTATCCTATACCAAGCATTCAAGGCTGCTTTGTGGCATAGGGACAATACTTCTTTGTCGTAAAGAGCTTGAACCTGTGGATCAGCATACGCTCCTAGGCCAAGAATTTGATCTTGGGAAACATCCACACCTTTTGCCCTTCCTTGATGTTCCATATGTTTGGATTCTTCTCTCAAATAAATTCCAAACATCAAGGAAGGTCCATCATCCAATACTGTGGACACTACCTGAGAGAAATCATGGGGGGTAGCTCTGACATTAGAAGCCCAAGTCCTTATCATTTCCTTAACAAATGCAGAGTGCAAGCCATAATTAACGACAGCTTGCTTAATTTCTTTTAGATCATTCATTCCTATTGGCATCCATCTACCTTCTTTGGCTCCCTTTGAGCCTTTAGAAGTTGATGCTTTGTCAGAGTAAATTACAGGGTATTATGCTAAAACCCTGGGTAAACCAGTTCTGACAGCCGGTGGTGATGTTGTATCCTGTCCTTGTGCCTTCTTACTCTGTTCACCAGCTCCAATAATTTCCTCAATCGTTTCAAATCTTTTTATCATTGTCTCTTGTAAAGCCTGAATCGCCTGACCTGCATGTTTCTGGTGATTTCACTAAGGTGTCGATTTTTTTGGTCCTCATTCTGCACCTGTGATTCCAAGGTTTTAACATTTCCCTTCAAAGATAACATGTCCACCTTGAATTTTTCTTGGATATCGTGCCATCCTGGAGGTACATTCTGTTACCTTATCAAAACTTTGTGATAACTTCTGAACAGTATGAACCCTTTCAGGTAACTTCCTAGTACCCTTGGGTATGGAGTCAATTTTGCCTATCATAGTATCCACTTGTTCAGATAACCTCTGATTTTCAATAATTTTAATCCTTTCAACTAGCCATTCATTATTAGTCCATAAAGATTGTATTGTTCTTAGGAGTGCCATATTCTTCCTTAATGATAGAATATGGAGAAGAAAACTGAAACCTAGTAACCAGTAAATTGAGGTAACCTCATAGTCATATAAACCTCGCATGATATAACCCATTGTATTAGTAAAGAAAGCAGTAAAAGTTGCAATGGAAATGAAAACTGCCTTATTACCTATTAACCAGCAGGTGGTGCATTGCCGAGTCACGAAGAACCAATGCAAAGATGACAGAAACAGGGTCCTGTTTCAGTGTCTGCCTTAGTATTTGTTAACAACTGGGAAATATGAGTTGCTCAACAAAGTAAATGTAATTAAATCAATTCCATACACAGAACCAGAAACCCAGAATCCAGGGGTAGAGAACAGCAACCCGGAAGCCGCGTATGCTTCCATGTGACAAAGAGTCGCCCTGAGGGGTTGCAGCGTTCAGCAACCACTTGTGCTCTGACTCGCGCTGCTTAAATGCTGCGCTGCAAGGGGGATTTAAAAACTGCTCAGAAGAGAGCAAACCAGGCAGGCAGAAACTGTCTGGGCCCGTGGAGCCCGGGAAACATGGAGTTTAAGTCCACATGGGGAGACGGCTGAGGGAAGGCTTGTGCCAAGCCAAGCTGGCAGCAGGCAGCCAAGCCGGGAGAGTTTTAAAACCAAACGTTGGGCGCCAGATGAAGGCGTAAGTGAAAAATCAATCCCACACCAGTTTGGAATTATGATTAATAAAATGGTTATTTATTTAAAAGGAAAAATCTTACAGATCACCATCCCAGACAATAGCTCTCTGCACGATCAGGAACGAAGTCTAACAGCAGGAAGCCAGAAGCAAGAGAGTGAGCACACAGCTACCACTGCTTTTTAAAACAAAAGAGACCACGCCCCAGTGGGCTGGTATCTTAAAGGCTATTGGCTGAAGGAGCAGAAGTAGCTCCCGCAGCATCAGCCCATCAATGTCTGCAGAAAAGACAGCCAGGATTCTAGCAGGATGTGAAATCAACAGTTTGGGAATTACTGTTACCATAGTAACAGCAGGTTGTTGCATCACTGACCAGAAGATGCATTTCTACCCATTCACATCTTTAAAACTTGACAAAATTTTATAGATGGTATGATCCACATTCTTTTTTATTTTTTTAAAAAAGTTTTCCTTATTTTTGTTTTATGGGTGTCTTGCCTGTATGTTTGTGTACCATGTACATGCAGTGCCCATGGAAGCCAGAAGCAGCATTAGATCCCCTGGAATTGGAGTTACAGGTGGAATGAGCCTCCATGTGGGCGCTGGGGAATAAACCTAGGTTCCTGGAAGAACAGCCAGTGCTCTTAACTGCTGAGGCTACCCTCCAGTCCTATTGTTTTATTTTTAAGCAGTGTGATATTTTATTTTTGAGATGTAGCCCTCACTGGCTTGGAACACACTATGCAGACCAGGCTCAAACTCACGAGATCTGCCTGCCTCTGCCTCCAGAATGATGGAATAAAAGACATGTGCTCCCATACCTAACACTAAGAATTGTAATTTTTCTTATAACTTATTTCTTAATTTCTTTTTTTTTCCTTAAAAATGTGTAGAAGTGCAATTCTATTGACTATGATTCTGCAGCAGCACTGGACGGTTTTGCTAACTGTGTAGTATGTCATAGTGGGATGTTTTGTTTTGCTTGACAACATGAGAGCAGAAGGGCTATGAAGTTAGGAAAGCTCCCTCTATACATCTCCTTCTAAAATTCTACAGAATTGCTTTTACAGCTTTAAAAATGAGGAATATAAATTCAAACCCCATTCAAAATGTCTGTAAGATAAAGATCACAGTATCAATTTTTTTCAGCTCAAGAAGAAAAAAAAAAAAGGCTCTGTTCAGTGGCAGAGGACCTGTCCAGCAGGTACCAGGCTAAAGGTTCCATTTCAAGTACTACCAAAAATCAGGGCTGGGGATAAAGCTTGGTGATAGACCAGTTGTTTAGCATGCATGAGGCCCTAGATTCAAATTTGAGCACTGCAAAAAAAAAAAAATACCTACCAGATAGACATGTAGTCCTAGGCCTTGGGAAGTGGAGAGGCAAAAGGATCAAGAGTTGAAGGTTATCCCTAACTACAGAACAAGTTTGAGGCCAGCTTGGGCTACATGAGAACCTGTGCCAAAGGTGGGGGGGTTGGGGCATATAATTCCCTGTAGTCTGCAATCACATGGCTGGGGGAGGCACAGAGACAGGAGGATCCAAGGGGCTTGCTAGCCACCCCGTCTAGCCAATCAGTGAGTTTCAAGTTCAGTGAGCAATCCTGTCTCAAAAACTAAAATGTGCGGCTATGGAGATGGCTCAGGGGGTAAGGGCTCTTACTGTCAAGCCTGACAACCTGAATTTGAGACCTGGAATCCACATAATGGTAGGGGAGAATGGACTCCTGCAAGTTGTCCTCTGGTCTCTACAAGTGCTCCATCTCTCCCTCTCTTTCTTTCTTTCTCTCTCTCTCTCTCTCTCTCTCTCTCTCTCTCTCACACACACACACACACACACACACACACACACACACACACACACGAATTTCAATAAGAAATAAGGTGTAAAAGCAAATGAGGAAGACACCTAAGGTCAACCTCTGGCCTCTACATACACACACATGTACATGTACTCACACACATGAGCACAAACAAATCCAGGTGTGGTGCATATGCCTGTAATCCCAAAGCAGGTGAGAGGAGCCAAGTGGCTCCCTGGGACTCTTTGAGATCCTAGCCTGATTGGTGAGTTTCAGATCAATGAGAAACCCATCTCAAAATAAGGTGTATAGGTATTGTGTAATATTAATTGAAGATATGTTATATTCATTTATGCTGTGGAATATTTGTTTAATGATGCAAAGATGTATTGCATTCTTTTATGTTACATTTGTTTAACTCTGTGAAGCTGTGTTACTTACCCTGCCTAACACACCTAATAAAGAGCTGAACAGCAAATAAATAAGCTTTCCCAGACCCTATGGAAATTCAAACCTCATGCTGGAATGTCAAAATGTTGTTTATACTCTTTACTCTTTGGGAGGCCCACCACCAGCTCCCAAACAAATACACAGAGACTTATATTTCTTTTTTCTTATGAATGCCCGGCCTTAACTTGGCTTATTTCTAGCCAGTTTTTCTTAAATTATCCCATCTATCTTTTGCCTCTGTGTTTTTACCTTTCTATATATCTTTCTTCTTATCCCATGACTTGCTGGGTAACTGACCCATGATTCCTCCTCTCCTTCTTTTTCCTTGCTCCTCGATCTTCTCCTCCCAGATTTTTCCCTCTATTTATTCTCTCTGCCCTCCAGTTCCACCTATCCTTTCTCCTGCCTCGCTCTGGCCATTCAGCTCTTTATTAGACCAATCAGGTGTTTTAGCAGGCAAATAGCACAGCTTCACAGAGTTAACAAATGCAGCATAAAAGAATGCAACATGTCTTTGCATCATTAAAACAAATGTTCCACAGCATAAACGAATCTAACACATCTTCAACTAATATTCTACAATAGATAGGTTTCCTGAGGAACAACACTAGAGGTTGTCCTCTGACCCCCATATGCACTTGCACACACATATGAACACAGACACATGGTGGGAGAGGGTAATTACACATTACTCAGGATCCATTCAGGAAAGAGAAATCACAAAGAGGGAGAAACTTTAATACAATGAATTGCTAACTTTAGCAGACTGGAGTGATGGGGGAATGGCTACTAAGAGTAAGTCCTCTAAAATTTACAGAAAGAGTAAGTGGTAAATGGGGACACCTCTGCACCTATAGCTGAGACAGAGCCTAAGAAACAGACTCTGTGATCCAAGATTAAGACCTCAAAGCATACTCAGGCCACAACTCATTAGCTGGTGAAGTTGCCTAAGGTTTTTACGGCCTCCTGGGGGAAGGTGCTAAGGGCAGCTGCTCACCAGGCACCGGCAAAGGGGAGTACTGCAGAAGTCTTACTTGTATAGCAAAGCAGGATGAATCAAAAGTTCACTTTTCCATTCTGGTGTTCCTACAGCGCCCTCTACTGACAGAGTTGAATATCAGGCCCTGAAGGCAAATGATTTTTTTTTAAATAAAACAACAGATTTGGAGCTATATATAAGAGATTAACAACTGGTACGTATATGCTATACAGAATATACTAATGCCTGAGAAAATGACCCAAAATGACAACACCAAGACATATTTTGGGAAATTTACTGGGTGAGAGGGAACCTCCAATGAGAAAATGCCTCCATAAGATCCAGCTGTAGGGCATTTTCTTAATTAGTGATTAATGAGGGAGGACCCAGCCCATTGTGGGTGGGGCCATCCCTGAGCTGGTGGTCCTGGGTTCTACAAAAAAGCAGGCTGAACAAGCCAGGGGAAGCAAGCCAGCAAGCAGCACCCCTTCCTAGCCTCTGCATTAGCTCCTGCCTCCAGGTTCCTGTCCTGATTGATTGAGTTCCTGTCCTGGTTTCCTCCAATGATGAACAGTACTGTGGAAGTGTAAGATGAACAAGCCCCTTCTTCCCCAAGTTTCTTTGGTCATGGTATGTAATCACAGCAACAGGAACCCTGACTAAGATAGCAGGGAAGTCACTTAGCACTTAGAATTCCTTGGTATCACCAAAGCCTAGAAGGTCACTAGGCCAGCCATAGTACACCAAGTCATACCAAGTCCCTTGCCTGAAGCTCTGGCTGGGCTGCTGGGAAGTAAACGGGCATGTGTCGGGAGTCACTCAAGTCTAGAAGATGGAAATACACCAACATACCATGCTCTGTCATCATCCTGAGACTTGGGCAGGACCATGGTGATGTGAGAAGTGACTTCCAGCTAAGGGACCTCTATGGACAGAATTCATTTATCTCTCTGGCATTCACAGGCTTGGCCTTTCTTTCTTCAATTGTGTGTGGGGGGTGCCACTGTATGCATATGGAGATCAGAGGACCATGTGCAGGAGTTGGTTCTCTCCTTCTACCCTGTGGGGTTCAGGATCAAACTAAGGCTGTCTGACTTGGTAGCAAGTGCTTCTACCTGCTGAGCCATCTCAACGGTCCCTTGACCTTTCAAAATCATCACTGTGGCCCTAAACCACAGCACAGACTCCAATTCGGAGAATTTAAGCACTTATTCTGGATTTCTAAATCCAAGCCCAAGATTTGCCCAGAATACACTGCTAAGCCTCAGATTCCAGCCCATGCCATTATGGTACGCTGCTGCCCTCTGCTGGCCATTTGTAGTTCTTCAAACAGCATTTAAAAAAATAACCCTAATGGCAAAATGAGTAAGAGAACAAGTCAACGAGAAGAAATGCAATGAGGTAATATGTATGTCTATATATTTAAAGTTAATACTCCTGGTTGTGGCCATGAATCTCCAACTGCATGCCAGAGCAACCAGAGATTTTGACATCCCAGGTCAGCACAGTGTCTACAATTGCCACTTGCCCTTACTAAGCATGCATCAGGACTGGGGCTAGAAGCCTTCACCTGAGTCACATGTTCTGCCCACCAAGCTTTTGTTCTGCAGGTTGCCCCTAAGTTTCTGTCTCTGCTCATTAGAGCTATGTCACCAGTAAAGGGGTCTGTAGCACCAATTATAAAAACCCAGAGACAGATATCAGGTTTAAAGCTGAAAATCAGAAAAGCAAAGCAGCCAACCACTAGAGAGACCTTTTACTGCTACCAAATCTTCAGACCGAAAGGGACAGATCCTGTCTCCACGAATCCTCAGACTCCACACTCCATTGAGTTCCTGTCTCTTCCCCTTTATATTCCTGTCCGCCCAGCCATATCACTCCTGTCTCCACCTTCTTGGTGCTGGAATTAAAACTGTGTGACTCCCAAGCACTGGGATTAAAGATGTGAACCACCATACCACCTGGATCTGTTTCTGGATCCATCTTGTGTAGCCCAGGGTGGCCTTGGTCTGTCTCCCTGGGATTAAAGGTGTGTGCCACCACTCCCTGGCCTGTATATGACTGCTCTGCCCTCTGATCTTCAGGCAAGCTTTATTTATTAAAACATAAATAATATAACACTATAGGGGTCTCATCTATGATTCGTCCACAGCTGGGAAAATGTCATGGAAAAGAAATGGAAGGCAAAGGGGACGGCTGTGAAAGCAGAAACTTTTGACTAACGCTGTATGTACACATGTAACTGGATCAAGAAAGGCATTCAGGTTTAAGAAAAAAAAAGATGTCGATATTCATTAAAATTCAAGAACTGCAAACTGAAACTCCAAGAGAAGCTCAGTCAGATGGTGCATGAGTCAGAGTTCTTTAGAGAAAAGAGCTGATAGAATGAATCTATATATTCAAAGGGGTTTATTAAGAGTGACTCACAGGCTGTGGTCCAGGTAGTCCAACAATAGCGTTCTACCAACAGAAGGCCCAAGAATCCAGCAGCTGTTCAGTCCACAAGACTGGATGTCTCAGTTGGTCTTCAGCATACACCAGAATCCTGAACAAGTAGGCTTAATGCCAATGAAGGAACAGATCTGCCAGCAAGAGCAAGCAGGAACAGCAAGCATCCACATCCTTTAAATAGGCTACCAGCAGAAGGTGTGGCCCAGATTAAAGGTGGATCCTCCCACCTCAAAAGATATGGATTAAAGGTAGTTCTTCTGACTTTGAATAATTTAATTTTTAAAAATCCCTCATAGGTGTACCCAACCCTTTGGTTTTAGTTAATTGCATATGTAGTCAAGCTGACACCAAGAATACCCACCACAGATGACAATGCCTAGGTACCAGTGGTCTTAAAATCCCAACTACTCTAAAACTTCAACCATTCCACTTACAGAATTTTCCTTAACGAAATGATTAGAGGGCTGGTGAGTGGCTCAGTAAGAGCACTGGCTACTCTTCCAAAGGATCCAGACTGGGCTCCCAGCAGCCACACGGTGGCTCACAACCATCTCTAACTCCAGTCCCAGGGGATCTGATGCCCTTTCCTAGCCTCCACAGCCACCAAGGACACACATGGTGCACAGACATACAAGGCAACAAAGTACCCACATACACAAAATAATTTTTATAAAGAATCCTTGCGGGGCTGGAGAGATGGCTCAGAGGTTAAGAGCACTGACTGCTCTTCCAGAGGTCCTGAGTTCAATTCCCAGCAACCACATGGTGGCTCACAACCATCTGTAATGAGATCTGGTGCCCTCTTCTGGCCTGTAGGCATACATGGAGGCTGAACACTGTGTACATAATAAATAAATCTTTTAAAAAAAAAAGAATCCTTGCAGTGATGAAAACATTCTGTATCTTAACTATGATTGTGGGCACCTGAGCCTACAGAGGTGAAAATGTTACCGTCTGGGGTCTTAAATCAGGTTCGCTTTCTCTGCCAATTAAAGGCAGGAAAAATCTCCAGTGCTACAGGTATCAGAGAAGAAATCTCAAACAACAAACTGAAGCAGCCACAATCAGCAGCTAAAGAAAGGCTATTTTTGTGGTGAGGGAACACACACACACACACACACACGTCCTGATCCAGCCTTGAACTTACTGAGCCAGTCCATCAGCAGGGGCCCTCCTGCCAGGGACACGGGGAGCCCACAAAGTCTTTGTTTTAAGCTGCGAGGCTTTTGTCTCAAGTCAGGAGGGTGAGGAAGATGCCAGCCATCTTGGAAGTTGGCCATCTTTATTATGTAGTTGTACCCGTTAGTCTTTATGTCAACTTGACACAGCTAGAATCATTTGAGAGAAACTTAATTATGAAAATGCCTCCATAAGTTCTAGCTGTTAGCAAGCCTATAGGGTATTTTCTTCACTAGTGATTTCAGGGGGCGGGTCCAGCCCATTGAGGGTAGGTGATCCCTGGGCTGGTGGTCCTGGATGCTACAAGAAAGAATGCTGAGCAAGCCCATAAATAGCACTCCTTTCTGGCCTCTTCATCAGCTCTGCCTCCAGGTAGGTTCCTGTCCTGTCTGAGTTTCTGGTCTGACTTCCTCTAATGATAAACAGTGATGTGTTAGTGTAAGTCAAATAAAACCTTTCCTTCCCAAGCTACTTTTAACTATTGTATTTCATCACAGTCATGGTAACCCTAACTAAGACAGAATTGGTACCAGGATAATGGGGTGCTGCTCTGTCAGACCTGACCATGTTTTTTGAGGAGGACTGTGGAAGAACTCTGGAACTTTGGGCTGGAAAAGCCATTGAATACTCAAAGCTTGGTGAGCCTTTCTGTGGGAGCCTGGAGAAAAGGAGTTGTGAAAACGTAGGGGATGAGGCCTGGCTTGTGAAGTTTCAGAGGGAAGCAAATACTCTAGCAGGCTATTTGTGTGAAGAATCCGTGGTGTCTGATGAGCTGGAACCGAAGAGTCAGATGTGATTAACAAGAGACCAGCATCATGGAAGTGAAACCTTTGCTTGACAGGGACAACCCCTGCTGGTCGGCTGGAGCTGAGAAATTAGCAGTGATTAAGAGACCAGCATCACTGAGGTGAAATCTGGGAAGTTTCCTCAGTGTCAATGCACAGAAACTGTGTTCCAGAGGTGGCCAAGGTTGTGCCTTGAGCTGGCAGTCAAACTTGGTGATGTTTAAGCCTCCCAGGTGGTATTTGTTTTGAAGGCATGAAGAGGTCATGGAGAAGAGCTGAGGCCTGCACCATGAGAGCCCAAGATAGACCATTGGTGGAGCTGCTGCCTCAGCACCGTTTTCTTAATTAGTGACCATATAGGAGGGCCCAGTCAATTGTGAGTGGGACCACTCTGGAGAAAAACTGGTCCTTGGTTCTATAAGAAAGCAGGCTATGCAAGCCATGAGGAGCAAGCCTGTAAACACACCCCTCTACCAACTCTGCTTCAATTCTTGCCCCCAGGTTCCAGCCCTGCCTTCTTTCAATGATGTGGAAGCCCTTTCTTCCCCAAGTTGCTTTTGGTCATGGTATTTCATCACAGTAATAAAAGATTTTATATTTATAGGTTTATTTTAACTATGTGTATATGGGTGTGGGTTTGTGCACATGAACGCGATGCCTATGGAGGCCCATTGATGGTGTCAGATCCCCAGAGACACAGGTAGTGGCAACCATCTGACCTGAGTGCTGGGAACTGAACTCGGATCCTCTCCAAGAGCAGAATACGCTCTTAGCTGCCATCTCTCTAGTCCCTAAACTCAATGTGCAACTGGCAGACAAACTGGGCGTCTGGGAGTGCCCAATAACCTGCGTACAATTTTAAACTACAACATGGAAGCATGTTCACAATATACAGAGAAGGAAGAGAAATAAGCGCCTGGCTGACAACTCCTTAGCTCATCTACAATCCAGGCCTAAACCTAGGCCTTGACCTCTCCCATTGACAATTCCCCAGAGGCACAGCACAGGATTTCAAGCCCTGCAGGAAAGTGGTTATAGACTGAGTCCCAGCTGGGTAGAAGTCCCCACTTCAACACACAGTGCACCACAGCCTGTGTCCTTGTTAGTAAGCAGACAATTAACTCCCCACCCAAGTGCTGAGATGCTGCTCACTATGCAGTGCGCGTTCATGTACTAGCTGCCCGGCCTGAGAGAGCCTAAGTGACCCCACTCACTGCGAGGTGAGGCCCTGGTCAGTGTTTGCTCGCAAGGGCTAGTCTCTGGCAATTACTGTAATCCCAGATACGGCTACACCCTAAAGCTCCAGGGAACCACGGAAGCCACCCTCCACCCACCCTGGCTCAGACTGCTTAGATTCAGGAAAGCCTTGTTTGCCAAGCACCTCACAAGATCCAGCAGACATAGTCAGACACAGGGTACCGCAGACGTAGACACAGCGCAGTCCTGCTTTCCAAGAGCCAGATTCTGCAGGTGGACAAGTACTTCCCAAGAGGTTTGTCTTAGTTACTGCTGTGAAGAGACACCATGATCACAGCAACTCTTTGTTTGTTTTTCGAGACAGGGTTTCTCTGCAGCTTTGGAGCCTGTCCTGGAACTAGCTCTAGTAGACCAGGCTGGTCTCGAACTCACAAAGATCTGCCTGCCTCTGCCTCCTGAGTGCTGGGATTAAAGGTGTGTGCCACCACCGCCCAGCCATGGCAACTCTTACAAAGGAAAATATTTCATTGGGGTGGCTCACTTACAGTTCATTATCATCATGGTGGGACATGGAGGCATACAGGCAGACATGGTGCTGGAGAAGTAGCTGAAGAGTCCTACATTTTTGCAGGCAACAGGAAGTGGCCTCAGACACTGGGCCATATTTTGAGCATATATGAGACCTCAAAGCCTGCCCCCACCATAACATACTTCCTCCAACAAGGCCACACCTATTCCACAGGGCCACACCTCCTAATAGTGCCACCCTCTTTGGAGGCCATTTTCTTTCAAACCATCTCTAGAGTCATGCAGGTAAAAGGAGCAGAGCAAGGTGCAAAGGAGGAGTAATTCTCAGGAAGGCTGGATTTGCGGATGAGTGCTGGCCAATTAAATTACAAAAGACGAGCCAGGCAAAGCACGGTGCACCAAAGTAAAGTGGTGCAGATGGGGAAAGCATCTTCCAGGGGCTACAGCAACTCAGAGAGGAAGAGTTCCTGCTAAAAGCATCAGTCGTTGTTCGGGACTAGGGTTCAGGACGTCAGAAGCACATCAAAACCACTTTGGTGGGATCTTTAGTGTTTTTACTGAAAGGCAATGTACACTGGGCTCAAATACACTGAGATTTTTATCAAGGAAGCATTCTTTGCTTAAGTTTAGTTGTGCCTGGCTTTATATAACTACTTTCATATTTACTCAGTAACAAGTGGGGGTTACTGTCAAAGATGTATGCATGTGTGTGCACCACAAACACCAGAGGACAATTTTATGGAGTTGGTTCTCTCCTTCCACATTACCCATGTTCCAGGGATGGAAGTTACCAGGCCCACATAGTAAGTGCATTTACCTGATGACCCATCCTGAAGACCCATAACTAGTTATTTTTTAAAAAAAGAAAAAACACTCTTGTTGGATTTTGGTAGTAGGACTCAACTATAAACCTTAAATTGAATTTTCTGTAAAATCACTGAGTCAGCTAAGAATGGACGGGAATCACTAAACCCTTAGTAACAAACAGGAACGTGAGCCCAAAGCCTTTGAGAAGGTGTATCTTCCATGGTTTTTAATTTTTGCTATTTAGTTTTGCAGTGTTGAGCATCAAACCAGGGCTTTGCACTCTATCAGTGAGCTACTTCCCTGCCCTGTTCATCATCACTTCCTCCTGTTTCTCTTCTTTTTTGAGACAAGGTCTCTCTTAGAACTTGCTCTGTAGACCAGGCTAAGCTCAAGCTCCTAGAGATCCACCTGCTTCTGCCTTCCAAGTGTTGGAATTAGAGGTGTGTGTGCCATTTAGCCTGGCTTTTTTTTTTTAAGTACACTTAGTGTGTGTGTGTGCACACAAGCGCATTTGCCCACATGCAGGCCTGCATGCCATGGGGCACATGTGTTGCCCAGAGAACAATTTGAAGTCATTGGCACTGTATGTGGGTCCCAGGATGGAACTCACATCATCTGGCTCCACAGCAGGCAGCTATCCCTACCTTTAATTTCTTGATTTCCTTATCTCATGAATAAATCATGATCATTCATCTCCTTCCAGAAAACTGTCATTAATTTAAATTGCTATTTAAACTTTTAATATATTTAATAATAAACTATTTAATCTTAAGCTTTTGTGGTCCTCTTTGCTCATTTGTCTTTGCTCATTGGTTTGGTAGGTATTTTTTCTTTTTTAATAAAAAGCTTGGCCTTATAATTTTGACTTTGCGGATCACCTTTACTCATCTATAATTTCTTTCCATCTACTCTATTGTGGTTTTAGGGCAGTCTAACACTTGTAACCCATGCTGGCCTGGAACTCACTATGTAGTTAGCCTAGGCTATCCCTAAACTAGTCTCCTGCTTCACTCAGAGGGCAAGGATTACAAGCATCAACCACCATAGTTAGCTTCCATCTACTGCAATCTTACATATTCTGACCTTTGGCTGCATTCCTAACAGATAATAATGTGTACCCAAAAAGAATGTTAATGAACCAGTTTTTAAATGTTTGAAGTGGCAAGGGAAATGGGAATAGTTCTAATATTGAGAATACAAATCAAACGTGCTATAGGGAAAAATAGGATGAACCTCAAATTCTCATCAGGTAATGACTATTACGGTCTGCACTGTGTCTAAATTCATTTTGAAGGCCTATACCCTGGTGGATCTTTAAGGAGGTAAAAGTTACATGAGATCTTGAGGGTAGGAGTCATCTGCATCCGCAGAGTAAAGGTCCTGGGAGGACAGAGAAGACCTGAGGACAAGTGTCTGCACATGAAGGAGGCAGGCCTCAGGAGAAACCAATCCTGCCAACACCCCGACCTTGGACTTGCCGCCTCCACAACTGTGAGAAAATTAATTTCTGTTGTTTAAGACACATGGCCTAAGGTCTTTTGTTATGGCAACCAGAAGAAACTTGGATGGTGAACATCATTTATTGACAACAGATCTGGGAAATGGCCAACTGGCTGTGTTTTTCCACACTGAACGGCCACAGATGGAGAGCTGGGTGTTAAAACTGGAGCCACGGGAGTGAATCACACAGCCTATGGAGAATGTATAAAAGAAAATACGGTCGCAATGGACTCCTAGCAAACACATATAACTGGACTCTAGAGAAAATGCTTCTTGTCAGAGCTGGAATCTGTAAAGACCTCTCCACTTCAAAGGCTTGTGTCTGGTCCAGGATGGCAGAGATACCAGGAGCGGTGGAGAGGCTAGGAGATGGAACCTGGATAGAGGGGAGAGCTACACATCTTGTTCCCGGCCCTTCCTCTCACTCTCTTCTTCACAGCTGTCTAGAAGTAAGCAATTCAGCTCCACATGATGCTCTACCCTACCACTGCACAAAAACAACGGAGACCAGGGACTGTGGGCTGAAGCTCTGGATTTTCTTGGGCTATTTTATCATGGCAATAGAAAATAACTAACACATCCCTTAAGAAATTTAGAGTAGGGGGCTGGAGAGATGGCTCAGCGGTTAAGAACACTGGCTGTTCTTCCAGAGGACCTGGGTTCAACTCCCAGCACCCACATGACAGCTAACAAGTGTCTGTAACTCCAGTTTCTGGGGATCTGATACCTTCACACCAATCCACATAAAATAAAGTTAACTAAATTTAAAAAAGAAAAAAGAAAAAGAAATTTAGAGTAGGCAGAGAAACACAGGAAAGGCCTGAGGATGAACGCCATGAAAGCTGAGACCAGAGCAAGCGGGCTCGTCGGTGCCAGCCGCCACATAAAGACTGAAGATTGAGACTGACACTGTCAGAAAGCTCGAGGTCAGTGGTACCCTTGACCAAAAAGAAGGAAAAATGGAGGGTGGCTGTTTGGAGGCAGGTGCAGTGAGGAGGAGGGAGGTGGCTGT
>PVIU01023703.1:0-26927 GCA_004026605.1 Ondatra zibethicus | reverse complement strand
ACCATGTCAACAGCAAAGATTTGAAAACAAAATATTTTTCACTTAGTATTAAGTCAAGGAAATTGTAAGGACATGTCATACTTGTTTTTTATACAATCAAATTCCAGTACCTGCAGGAAGTAACCCAGAGGATATTCAAAGAAAGAAAATCTGGCAGATAAATATGTTCCATTTTGTATACCACGCCCTTGATATGTATTCAGGATTTCAATGGGCTTTCAATTCTGAAAAGACTGATTCAGTAATCACATATTTGCTATAAATTGGCCATCATAGGTATACCTGTACAAATACAGACATTGCTCTAGCATATGTCTCTAGTAAAATGAAACATCTTTTTGCTTATTACAAGGTAAAGCATATTACATGTATACCACACAATCCTACAGGGCAAGCACTTATAGAAAGATCAAATCAAATTCTAAAGGACAAGCTAAATAAACAGAAAGGGGTAATAAAGACCCACAGAAATAGATTGCATAATGCTTTATTAACTTTGAATTTTCTAAATGCTAATGAGAAAGAAACAACAGCTGCAGAAAGACATTGGATAATAGAAAAAAACTATGGAATTAAATCAGTCTGTATACTTTAAAGATATGTTGACTTCAGAATAAAGCAGAATATTTGTTACATTGGGGAAAGGATCTTGCTTTTATTTCCACAGGAGAAGAAAAGCTATGGATACCATCCAAATTGATAAAGGTTTGATTTGAACAAGACAGACCTCTTGATTAGAAGAGGTGATAGTTCAGCAATCAGTGTGACCATTCAATCTAAACTAACTTACACGACTAATAAATGCTTCTTTTTTGATCAGATATAACTTGCCAAAAGGTAACCCCCTACCCCAAATTTAGGGTTGGGCAAAGTTTTCTTTTGTCTTTTCAGGAGAATAAAAGAAAAGTATCCAGCTAAGAAATCTGAAGACCACTGGACAAATGAGACTTTTGAAGAAAAAGAAAAGTCATCCAGAAAAAAGTCGCAAGATAAATTGTAAATTTTTGGTAAGAAATTAGCCTACTGATATATCACATATTCATCAGGATAAAATTTCATATACCTTCCCAAATATTTGTTTCTGATGTTCTCTACAGACACATAATGCAAAATGTTCTTTTTGTAGTCCCAACTCAATTGAAAATTAAATTGGTTTTGGAGTTGGAGTATGGCTCTTTCCTTCTCTAAACTCAAATATGCTTGTTAAAGTAAAATCCAAAATCTCTGTCTTATGTCAGAAGAGCCACCTGATATGAGACAGAAGAAAAAAAACTTAAGAGACTATTTTATTGCCACTAATCTCATAGTCCTTTGGTTTTACCTGGACACTTTAACAGCTTTTCTTAAGGTATAAATATTATCTCAAAATTTTTAAAATTTATATAATGTATTATATATTTATATATGTGTATATATACATATATTAAAGTTTTTGCATGATATTAATGGTCACATAAAGTACTAACTAATTCTAGAAAAGGACATTATCTAGCTTCCTGTACATGATTTTATGCTTGAGACTCTATCAGATAACTAAGAATAAAATTTTTATACTCTGGATGTACATAACAAATATTGATCTTTTAACCTCTTTGAGATCTGCTGTATATAATATTTAAAATGTTTAAAAATGTTTAAAAAGTTTTCTACAGTGAACCAAGACCATGCCTAACAGTAACCTTTGAATTCTCCAAAAGGATGATGGGGCCCCACAAAGATCATTCCACCAGGACTATGATAAGGCAACTAAGCTGGCAAACATCACCTAAAGATCGGCTTTGAACTTCAAACTACTTAGCGCAATTTCGAGCTGGCTAGCTGAGATGATCTAGCCTCACAGACTACTCTAGCCAGGACTTGAGACAAGCCCTGTGCTTTTCCATTACACAGCGTCTAGACAACAGATAATACAGCTACTTCTCCCAGGACTTGACAATTAACCCAAATTTTTCTTTTCAGGATACCCTAACCATGCCATCATCCCTAAACAGAAAGAAGTAACTTTAAGAACACAATACCTACATTCACAAGAGGTAAAGTGGGAGGTTTTTGTCTTTCATTGGGTTATGGATATTTGTCTTTGTTTAGGGGGTTGGTTATATGTTGTTATTGGTAATTGTTAGGAAAAAGCTGAACAAAGAAGTGGGACATCTCTCTCTATGTTGTGAGTATGTTTTATTACCATTGCTCAATAAAGAAGCTGACTTGGCCTATGGCAGAGCAGAATATAGCAAGGTGAGAAAGCCAAAGTGAATACAGGGAGAAATAAGCCAGAGTCAGGGAGACATCAGTAAGCACCAGGGAAGCAAGATGAGAGGAAACAAGCAATAGGTCTCTTGGTAAGATATACAATAATAGAAATGGGGTAATTTAAAAAGTAAGAGATAGTTTTTAATAAGCCTGAGCCACTAACCACATTTTATAGTTAATATAAACCTATGAGTGTTTATTTGGGGCCTGATAGGTGGGAGAGAAATTTTCCAGTTATAAGTTTAGATTCAGGGTTCTTGTATTGAAAAGAAAAAAGAGGCATATAGATATAATAGGATATAAAGGTAGATTATTGAGTCTACTCTGAAAAGAGATAAAGGGCAATATAGAAATGGAAAAAAAGTGTAGATTATTGAATCTACTTTTAAAGAGCCCCCCCAAAGCTACTAGTTTTAAATATTTTACATTGGTGTGGATTTTTGTATATCAGTACAAATTTAAAGTTATTTTTGGTAGAACATACTGTAATACATTCCTAATCTCATTCAAGATATTGTACCTATACAGCACATTTTACAATGCAATGCAAATTTCTAGTCCTTGAAAATTATTATTACAAACTATTTAGAATAATAAAAAAATTCAAGTTAGTAATTAATCACCTATTACAGTCAATATTGTCATATTATGTATGTTTTCATGGTCAACCAGAGACATATTTCTAGATAGACAGATCATCTTTAAACACCTCAGAAATTTGTGGAATATGGCATTTAAGATGTTTTAATAACATTGCTTATTTTTTATGATAATGAGACATGTCTGCTGCTGGCAGCAGCAATCTACTTTGGAGAAGATGATGCACACTGAAGAAACTCCACATGGAATATACTTTCTTTGTGGTAAATTAAGCCACTGGGTAAGAGAGTCCCCTTGCCTGGACTGATGGCAGAATGCTGTCCAAATTGGACAACTAGGACACAAAAGAAAGGACTGTCAAACTTTGCCAAGACAAGGTAGGACAGACCTTCACAATACCATGCTTCATAGAAATGTCTGTCAGATATGTTAGGCCTGTAGACCAAAGATGGATGCCCAAACCCTGTAGATAAATCTTGGGTGATTTTTCAGTCAATCTTCTGTTTCTGTCATTTCTCATATATTTTGGAAGCAACTTGCTTGCTCTTCCTGCTTGCTCAGGTAATATTATTTTCTTCTCAGGTCTCTGATGGAGTTGAATACTTTATAGATATAATTACAGTTTTCCTTGTGACTAGCTTCAGAAAATAAATTCACTAAAGAGATGTAAAGTATATAAGATTGAGAGACATTAAAAAACAAAAAAACAATTTTGGTAATGCAAATTAGGATAGAAAGTGAATTAGGTACAATCTTTGAACTCACCAAGATAGGACAGATTGTTGTCTGAGTTTTCTGTCATGCCCAGTTCCCACAATCATTAAGTCCCAAAGAAATCACACAGAGGTATACATTAGTTATAAACTGATTGACCCACTAGCTCAGGCTTCTTATTAACTCTTATAACTTATATTAGCCCATTATTCTTGTCTATGTTAGCCATTCAGTGAGGCAGTCACATCTTGCTTCTTCTGTGGCTGGGTTAGGACAACATACTAGGACTTCCTTCTTCCCAAAATTCTCCTGTTCTCATTGACCACCTCTACTTCCTGTCTGGTTGTCCTGCCTATACTTTCTGCCTGGCTACTGGCCAATCAACGTTTATTTAAAATATAATTGACAGAATACAGACCATCATCCCACACCAACAGATAATGCAGCATTTTCTCTGAATTTATCAAATACAAATGGCCTAGACATTGTTGATGTATTTATTGCCTGTATATACTGTACATAGTTATTGTACTTATTGTATATAGTTCTTATTATATTAGTTATAATCTTCCTTTATAATATTAGACAAAAAAGGAGAAATGTGGTGATAATTTGTTTGTACTCTAACAAATGAAGCTTGTCTGGATTAAGAATGTAGAATTAGCCACTAGTGAACCACAGAAGCCAGGTAATGGTGGCACACACCTTTAATCCCAGCATCTGGGAGGAGGAAACAGGAAATGATTTGGCTGGGAGCAGAGAGGAAGTGATAAGGCAGGGGCCAGAGGCAGGAGCTTGGCACTTTTTTGACTGAGAAGTTGGTGAGGTTAGAAGTGGCTGTGGCTTGTCTGTGATCTTTCAGCATTTACCTTGATATCTCACTCCAGATTTTTATTATTAAGACTAATTAGAATTCACTCTACAGGCTACTTTGAGCAAGACTGGAAAATCTGCTTTGGTAAGTTTAATCTCACAATATTCTTCTTTGAAAAGCCTCTTCTACCACAAGTCTTCCCACAGGAACAGTTGTATTTAAATCATCTTTTCCTCCTCCTGGAGTTTCAAAAGTTCCTTCACAAAGAGGGTGCCAAGGGCTAGCTATATAAAACAATCCCCTGGCTGGCAGATGGAAGTTGAGACAGTTGCTCCTAGAAAGTGATAACGCCTGGAGAAAAGGCACATGTGATGGGAAATTGTGATTGTCAACTTGACAGGGCTGAGAACCACCTGTGATACAAACCCTGCCTGTGACTGTGAGGGTGTTTTCAGACAGGTTTGCCTGAGAAGGGAAGCTCTGTGGGTGTGAGTGTCTCCATCCTATGGGTGTAGTATTGGGCTAAAGATAAAAGGAGGAAACAAGGCTGAATAGCACCCTTTGCCTCTGCTTCCTGACAACAGACACAATATGGCTCACACCTCATGTTTTCACTTTCACTGACATGCTAGACTATACCCCCAAAGGAAAAACAGGTCTATCCCTTCCTTCCTTTCTTCCTTTTTTCCTTCCTCCTTCCTTCCTTCTTTACTTAAGCTGATTTTTTTTTTTAGTAAACAAAGATACGTGACCACTTCATTCTGATAGGTTATAGAGGAGTTATACCATTTATTCTCCTACACCCACCCAAATCCCAATATGGGATATTGGACTTTATCCAATTCTACTGTATCTATAAACTTTGTCAGCAATAAGCTGTAGTTAAAATCTGAACACTGGCAAACCACCTGCCTCTCAAAATTTAATGTTCAACTGTTTTATGGAGTAGCATGGCAAAGAGAGACAGTTGATACTTCATTGATTACTTTTCAAAGAAATGAGAAGAATCACATTCATGAGAGCAAACTCTTGCTTTCAGAAATAATTCTCTGCTTTGAGAAAAGAAAGGGGGTTTTGTTCATTTATTTTTTAATGTATACCTAAGGGATACTTGCCAAGATTCAGGGAAAGAGACTGTATAGAAACTTTCAGAAATACGATTTTGAATATATATATATATATACACATATATATAATATATGAAGTCATGCACACATCCACTCTTCTATACCACCACAGCCATGCTCATATACCACACCTGTCTGTACATACAGACATACCCACATATCTCAGAGCATAATTTTGCTAGCTACATTTTATAGCATCCAGTTGCAATCTTCAATTTCAAAAAGTGAGGCAGAAAATCAACTCAAAATGATTCATGTTTACTTATTTTACCTTGTAACATTTATAAAATTCTTTTAAGCTGGGCAGTAAAAGCACATTTAATTCTAGCACTTGAAAGACAGAGGAGGGTGGATTTCTGTGAGTTCAGGCCTACAGAGTGAGTTTCAAGACAGTCAAGGCTACACAAAATACCCTGTTTCAAAAAATCAAAGTAAATAAGTAAATAAATAATAAAATGTTTTAAAACTAGTTCTAAGAAATTTTCCCAAACTATGAGTGTTACAGGAGGGGGTCCCTTTGTTTTGTCCTGGCGCCTGGCTAGCTTACATTTGAAATAATCACACAGAAACTGTATTCATTTAAACACTGCCTGGCCCATTAGCTCTAACTTCTCACTTACCAACTCTCACATCTTAATTTAACCCATTTCTATTAATCTGTATATTGCCACGTGACTGTGGTTACTGGCAAGATTCTAACCAACGTCCGTCTCAGGCAGGAGAACCATGGCATCTGCCACTCTGCCCTTTTTCCCAGCATTCAGTTGTGTCTGCTCTGCTTACCTAATTTCTGCCCTATCAAAAGGCCAAGGCAGTTTCTTTATTCAACCAATGAGGGCAACACCTCCTCCACCATATGAGCCTCCATTTTCCAAATCTTTATATTGTTGAATATGATGCAGTTCAAAAGAAAATACTGTCCTAAAAAAACAGGACCATGGTCCTAATATAGATTACATATTTGATATATAACCTGGTGATCATTAAAAATACTTATTTTATAACTAGACACAACCTAAAGGTATAATAGCATACAATGCCTATTACTACCCTACATAAATGTTGTAGGAGGGTCCACTTGTTGGTTCCCACTGGCCAGAACCAAAATAATCACACAGGAACTATATTATTTAAATCACTGCTTCACCCATTAGCTCTAGCTTCTTATTGGCTAACTCTTACATATTAATTCAACCCATTTCTATAAATCTGTGTATCATGATGTGGCTTACCAGCTAAAGTTCCATCATCTGTCTCTAGCAGGGCTACATGGCTTCTCTCTGACTCTGCCTCCTTTCTCCCAGCATTCTGATTAGTTTTCCCCACCTAGTTCTGCTCCCCTATAGCTCTGATCTAGGCCCAAAGAAGTTTTTTTTATTAAGAATGGTAATCACAGCATACAGAAGGAAATCCTACATCACTTCCCCTTTTCTGTTTAAATAAAAAGGAAGGTTTTATGTTTAAGATAGTAAAATAACATATAACAAAACAGGTATCAAGCAAGAATTACAGTTACAATATCTATATCTACTTTATCTTTTATCATAACTAAGGAAAACTATAACTATAAATTCTTCAACACCATCAAAGACTCCAGAAGGATATAATATTACCGAAGCAAACATGAAGTGTATTGTAAGCAACTTCTAAAACTCTAGAAATGACAGAGATATTTTGCTGCCTGGATATCGGGGTCCAAACCCAACATAACTATCTCTCTGGACTGGCATGGAGGCACAGGAATGACACAACTCACATGCCTTTATCGGGAGGGAGATTCTCAGTGATCCCTCATAAAATCCTGAGTTCACATGCTGAAAATTTCCTCTCCTTTATTCTCCAAACAGCCTTTATACTAAAATGTAAACTGAGGGGGAAATTCATTAGCATTCTGTTTCCTAGGTAACCAGGTGAATGGCTTTAGCCACTTCTACACCTTTGACCACACCTTCCTATGCCCATTTTGTCAAGTCTTCCTATCTTCCTGCTCTGTATGCTAGCTCTGTCACTTAGGCCTGAATTAGCATCTCTATTCAGGCCTTCTCCAAATTACAAAAAGGAGCATAACAACATCCTGACCCTTTGTTAGGGTAATGACAGCCTGTCTGGAAGGCTATGTGACCACCTCAGTTGGGGAACTATGATTGAGAGCCTGGCTGCCATATCATATAGAAATCTGGACAGTCATCCAGAGTTTTTCTGTATCGTTAGGGCATCCAGCTTCAGCCTACAGGCCCATAGTATCTAGCAGGCTCTTTCATGAAGCAGGAACCCTGAAGGATCATTTCACCTTTAGGCAAGTTCAGCCGTCATTTCACTGTGGGTCTTTCATGCCCAGTTAATCAAGCAGTCCAGGCAAGAGCAGTTTCTTGCCCAAATGGCTTACCAACTCCAAAAGGAGCCTCTTTGATGTCCATCTTCCTCTTGAAGTAGAATGGTGCTTCCAGGAGCAGATATGTCTCTTTGTCATGAAAGTCCTAATTCTTAAACATTTTAAATGCCATATTCTGTAGTCTCTGAAAAATTTGAAGAATGCCTATCTGCCTGAAATATATCTCTGTACATCTAGAAAATCTAACATGACTACAAGCTTGACTATTATACTTGATTATCTATTAACCTATATTTCTTACTTATATATTGCATTTCTAAATGAGCTTGACAAACACAATACCTTACTCAAGAGCAGAAATATATATTTACATATAATATATAATATATTCATATATATAACAAAATTGACCTTAAATTTGTATTAATAAACAAGATCCGTACCAATGCTGTAAGTACTTACTGCTTGCTCCTCACAGTCCAACATGGTGGAAGTCCGTTCACCACTTCTGCAAGCCATGCACATTGCCCCAGTTCCAAGTATGCAGCCAGTCTATGTTGAACCATTTAGCAGTTTGTAACATGCTGCTTACAAACCCTATTTAAATGCTCGTTCTAGTCTCCTGAAAGAGCCAGAGGTCGCGCTGGCAGCATGGCTCAGAAAGCCGGCATTTCAAAGTGGTGCATCTTTTTTCCTGCAATCGCTAAATCAGGAAAACCTCTCTTAAAGGAGCTAAAGTGTGCTGCCAGGAAGCAAAGTCCATTCGGGAAACTAAATGCGGCTAAAGTTTGTTTTTTAGTTCTAGAATTCCTTTCCAAGCCCTCTCAGGTTTTATGTGGATTTTAGTTTGCCACATGGGCACCAATCTGTTGAAGGATGGGTGGCTTGTTGGCTCCGGCTGCCCAGAACCAAAATAATCACACAGGAACTATATTATTTAAATCACTGCTTGGCCCATTAGCTCTAGCTTCTTATTGGCTAACTCTTACATATTATTTTAACCCATTTCTATTAATCTGGGTATCACCAAATGGCTGTGGCTTTCTGGCTAAAGTTTTGGCATCTGTCTGTGGCGGGGCTACGTGGCTTCTCTCTGACTCTGACTCCTTTCTCCCAGCATTCTGTTTAGTTCCCCTCCTGCCTATCTCTGTTCCCCTATAGCTCTGCTATAGGCCCAAAGCAGTTTCTTTATTAACCAATGGTAATCACAGCATACAGAGGAAGATCTCTCATCACATAAAGGTCAGAGAGAGTGAGTTAAGGTGATTGCTTCCAAGGCTACAACCTGAATTTAATACCAAGGACCCAATTGGTAAAAGGAAAGAAGGACTCCTACAAGTTTTTCTTTAACTTCCACATATGCACATACCAAACATACACACACACACACACACACACACACACACACACACAAATTTAAAATACATTGTTCTTTTAAAACTGCTAGATCAAACACAATATTGGTTCTCCTAAGGACAGTGAAACAAAAGTGTGATCTCATGCAAGACTATAACACTGGGGCCAGCACTGCACTAGAGACCTCTGGAGGACAGCATGGCATGACTTGGACACATGCAGGGGCCTGGGGCATCATTGGCTCCTTCAAGAAGTGTGGAAATCTGCAGGTCTGAGCAAATAACTCTAATCTGATCACTATTAAGCTCTTTAATTCAATTAGACTATTTTTATTGGGAAAAAAACCTGAATTTAACTAAAAGAAGGAATGTGGGATTCATTTCTGATAGTCATCTTTGGTTTTCTACTTGTTCAGTTTACCAGGGTATGGCTGTAAGAGCACAGTACCCAGGTGGCATGACTTGGCATACAAGAGTATGTGACCAATCTCACTTGTATCCTGTGGGCAAGATAAGGATAATAATGTTACTGTTCCTCCTCAATGAGTGTGCCTAGCATTAAATATGCTAATTTACAGAGGGCTTAGCTTATAAAGAGATCAACTAATTATTAAAATGATTGAATTCACTGATATTATTGTAGTACCTTTGTTTTCTCACATGAAAATACTTTTCTGTGGTGTCAGCACAAAACCAAATTACTTACAAAACACAGAAACATTGTGGTAGAAGATTGCTTTATTTGCAACCATGAAAAAAATGTCTTTTCACTCAAATATGTAAAGTATATGTGACTCTTCTAGTTATAAAGTTGATATATGCTTTTTAAATTAAAGTGGCAAAGGGATAGTATTTGTAAAAACTTATCTTCCTCATTAATATATATCTACAGGGTCTGGGTTTATAATGTCTGATTTATTAAAGTATATTTTCATATATGTATAGTGCTGATATATGAATATATGTATATTATATCCTTGTTGAAATGATTAATTTTGTCTTAATACTGTGATGTAGCGCTTGTTATAAGCTATTATGCTGCTAACACACATTACTCTTAAATTCTGCATAGTCCTCACTATGTTGGCAAACTATGATTTTATGTTTGATATTGCTGGGTAGGAAACTTGTTTTAAGGTTGTAGCAAGCTCATTTTGGTGAAAAAAATGAGGTATATGACAAAATTTCATAGAATTTTAAAGCGTTATTTAAATCTTTAAAGAACTATTTAACAACAGATGACTGGACTGGTGTTATAATTCCTATGTTAATAATGAACGAGATAGTTTGTTAAACATCTCAAGACCATTGAAATGCAGGCATGTACATTTAAGGACAGAGTATTCTTTGCCCACATCAAGGAAAAGTTTTAGAACATATTTGCAGGCTATATTTTAAAGGGAAGAAATGTGTCAAAATGAGATAAATGAAGATAGCGCAATGACATTTAGCATCAGATGGAATAGACATTATAGTAGATGTTTTAAAAAATGGAGGCATCTGAAGCACATATTCTTTGTGATTTCTGGCAAAAAAATTTCTCTGTTCAAGCATATGAATAATCATAATATTATGCTATAAAAGGGCTGGCCTGAAGTTTTTATGTTCTTTGTCATGTATATAACTTAGACATTGTGTATTAGGAAATAAAAGAATCAGAGCTTTTTTCTTGTACTTCTGGCCGGAGAATCAAGGACATTTCCAGACCTGTTGATTTAAGACTCCCTGCCCTGAGTTGTCTTTTCAGTTTGGATCTCCTATTTTCATTTTCCCCTTTAAAGAGATCAGTTTCACTGTCATTAGTGAATGGGAGTCATAACTGATTTGGTACAACATTGAGTACCACTCTCGTTAACGTATCTAAAAGACGGCAAAATGCATTGTTGATTCCATTTGTATAACAGCCAGTCATATGGGTGTGGAGGAAAGGAAGTCCATGAAAGATTCCCAGCTAGAGATGTGAGAAAAAAGTAGAGGCAAAAGCTATTAGCATCACAAGACCTACGTAAGAAAGAAGGAGAAGTCAAAGCAGGGGGCTATTTTAAAATTGTCCAAATCAAGGGCTGGAGGGATTGCTCAGTGCTGAATAATATTGGCTTCTTTTCTAGAAGACTTGGATTCCTAGTTCCAATGTGGCATCTCACAACTAGTTTCAGAGCTCATTGGGTACCAAAAGTAATGTATTTAAGACACTCTCTAAAAATGAGTCCATTAGAATTTTTTGATATGCTCACAGGAACATTTCCAATGTATTTTGTAGAGTGGGCAATTTAGAGTCCACCTGGTAGAATCTCAATGACCATCCCCAACAGGAGGACAAGTGACTTACCATGGATACATGGCAGTTTGAGAGATTCCCCACAGCCCCTGGAACCCAGTAGGCTTTGGAAGGCAAGGAAGGAAATACTGTTCCTTTTAATTCCTTTGAGCACTTTAGAATAAGTCTCCAAGTATGGTTGTT
Source organism: Ondatra zibethicus (assembly GCA_004026605.1). Classification (NCBI taxonomy): domain Eukaryota; kingdom Metazoa; phylum Chordata; class Mammalia; order Rodentia; family Cricetidae; genus Ondatra; species Ondatra zibethicus. The sequence goes on along the minus strand of PVIU01023703.1, from coordinate 15,274 downwards.
GAACATTCACAGGATCAATTATATCAATCTGATATTTTAATTTCTATTGTGCAGTATTTATTTCAAAACATGGGTTAAAATTAAACATGTAAAAATAACTGGTTAGAAATAATTTTATTTATAAGTCATTAATCATAACAGTCACCAAGATCAGAATACCACTGACTTAAATAGAGGCTTGACATCACTGTATTGAACTTTGCCCTTAGAATTTTTAATATCTCCTATACATGAGTGTGTGTGTGTATAAAATCTGTGTGCTATCTTTTGCATAGCTTATATAACTGCCTCAGACCATCATAACTTTGATTAAACTTTCCAACTCTTTTCTCCTCCTAGAAAAATATTCATCCGTATTAAGATTCATACACAAATCCTTATTTAACAAAAACATATCTATTCTTATATCTTTCTATCATTTCTTTATTCTACTGACTGGTTTCCCTTTATTTTACTTCCTTTTGTAATATCATGAGACATAGTAACATTAACAAATACATTTTTATTTCACTATAAGAGAACTAAGTCCAAAATGTGTGCATAGTATAATGTAATAAATTATTTTCTAGAGATATATTGTCAAGCTACAAGGCTGTTAAAGTTCCCACAGAAATCCTATGGGAACTCAAGACAAGCTAAATTTTTTTGTTTATTTTGTGGTCCAGAGAATGACCAACCATAGCCATGTTTGGAGTTTAGAATGAGTGCTGCTACCAAATAGAGAGGCAGTGATACATAGCAAATCATCATCACGTTAATATGTGCAACATCTAGCATAAACAACTAGGGAAGCCCTGTTGAACTCTAATGCCAGAGATACTATTCAAAGACTTTAGGCAAAGGGTCCTCTCTGTTCTTTCCATGGATAAACATCCCCTTAGCTGTTTTTACTAAGGAGACCTTTATATCACGAGATAGACATGAGTAACTTCTGGTGGAAAGAATACCCCTTGGTTGTTGTCAAGACCACAGTGTCTTTACTTTTGGCTGTCCTGTCTTGCTGTTATCCCTTCCTCCTGTTAAAATGTCAAGGGAGCAGCCAACTCTGGATGGGGAACTTTGGAGAACACTTTAGACAAAAATCCTTGGGTCAGAATTAGGAAGGACAAATTCATTTTCCAGCGCCATCTACCTAGTGAGCTAAACCAGCCACTAACACTTTACAAACGCAGTATACACACATTTGCTCCACTATAAAACTGAAGAAAATACTTTTTACCATTTATGTCCACATTTTGGTGAGACTTCATGGCTGTAACTTCTGACAGAACATCATAGCAAACTTCCTGTTCCTCTGGCTCTCAATATCTTTTCTTTTTATATTATTGTTTTGACCTTTAAATTTTATTGTGTTTTCTTTCTTCCTTTGAATCAAAACTAATTAAGGAGTTAGAATAGCAGTGGTTATGCCCACAGACATATAGACACAAACACACAATATATAATTAGGGAGCTATGCAAAATTCCTACATAGAGAAGCTTCTATATTTGTAACTAGAACATGCTCTATGTCTTCTCCTGCCTTAAGCTTCACCACCTGTTAAGTGGCAGTGACAATAAAGAATTTGTGAGGATAAATGAGCTAATGAGGCAAAAATGTCATCGTACTGCAAGTATGAAGTATGCAGCAAGTACTCAGTGAGTGTGGCCATTCTATTCTAATTCCCAATTTGAATGGTTTGTCAAGGTTATTGATTTGTGTCTTTACACCAGTGATCACAGAAAATGGAGAATATAATGTTGTTTTTCCTGTGTCTTGATTCATTGACTTAGATTATGCTTCAGGAATAATAGAAGGTCATTGTTTCACAAATATTCAATGGGTCCTCAAATGAGGGTCTATTTTCAGCCTTAGGGTAGAAAAATTCAATATATGGACATAAATCAAGCTAATTAATTTTTATTTCTCAATTTTCATAGCTATTTATGGCCCATTTGATCTTTAAAAACTTGAACAGGCTTTTAGAGCCATATAATACTTTATACATTGTCTGACACTTATTTCCTTTTTTCATATCAGCTAAACCCATCAGAGGTGAAGACAGCATGTTTGTATTCATCCTAAGTCTGAAACACCCCAACTCTCATAAATTTTCTTGATTTAATGTGTTCCTCATAACATTCTATATTTTTCTTCCTATTATTTAGTCATTTTGAATTCTACAGTTATTGGTTCACTTGTTGAATTCTAGCTACTTTCAGACTAGAAGTTAGTTGGTAGGTAATAAGACACTGTGTTTTGTCCAATCTTCTATGCTAAACCCTCAGCACACACCTGGCCAACATGATTTAGAACGTTGCAGAATGTGCAGTAGAATTCCTCAGCTCAAATCTTGGCTCTGCAACTTCCAAGCTGTGTGATTCTGTGAGTACTCATGAGGATGAAAAGCTGAGGTTGATGATAAAAAACGTGAATATAATTGATAGAACTTCAATGCATTGTCATATGATTTAAAAAAAAACAAAAACAAAAATCTAGATCTTAAGAGGACTACCACTTTGCATCCAGTTAAGGCTTCAGAATGAGTTTCAAGCTACCATGGCAAGATTCTGTTTCATAAAAACAAAATAAAGCAAAATGCAATGTCAACAAAGACAACTATATGTTAGAAATAAGCTTACTGATATAGATCTTTGGGTGGTATTATTTGAAGGAATAGTTTCCCTTTTTCCATTGGAAATGGCACAACCCTAAGTATAACAACTGGTTTGTGGTAAAAAGATGCTTTGGTATAAAGATGGAAATGATATAGCAGAGAACAACCATGGGAGATATTGCAAGATGGCCATGTCCTACTTTTCCTAAATTTCACTAAACAACTTTTTATTATAGAGTTGATAAACCATTTTTAAAGAAGCCTGCTTGAGTAAACTGGTTTTTTCCTCACTGGAAAGAAAATGAATCTTGATTGGAAGGAATTTTCAAAGATGTGTATTCTTTGGGCACTGTGCATTCCAGGATGAGGAAGTATGAAAAGAGAGTACAAATCACAATCCCAGAGAACTTAGACAACCATGAGGACACTAAGAGAGACTTAAATAGATCTAATCTACATGGGAAGTAGAAAAAGACAAGATCTCCTGAGTAAATTGGGAGCATGGGGACCTTGGGGGAGGGCTGAAGGGGAGGGGAGGAAGAAGCAGGGAGGGGAGCAGAGAAAAATGTAGACCTCAATAAAAATCAATAAAAAAAGAAAATGAAACAGAAAAAAAATGAGAGTAGCTTCTCCCGCATCGACCAATTGTCTTGTGAAGTTTCAGTTGCTCATAGGCAACAGATAAATAATTCTCAAGATCTGAGTTGTACATCATTCTGAAATATGTGATGAAATCTCTTGTTATCTTTCTATGTCCTGATAGAAGCATGAACCATTTCACTGTCCTGAGTATTTATGCTGTGTATACTGTCTGGTCTTTAGTACCCATGATCTATTAATGCTAGCTCTTAATATCTATGTTGTATACACTTAGTGGTCTCACTAACCTTGTTTACTGTGCCTTATTCTGTGGATGGATTAATTACCATTCATTGTAAAGAGAAGCTTCTCTGATTATGGCTGAGAGTAGTATTTTTCTGTGGGTGTAAACATAGATGTTTATATGGCAATTTTGTTCATTTCAGTTATCTAAACGATACAAATAAATAAGTGACCCCTCCTCACCCCTAGATACAGGACATCTCCGGTCATCGATTAATTTTTTTTTCTGAATGTAGCATTCCAGGGATGAATTTCCTACTTGGGAATAGGCCTTGAATCAAATCCAGTATTGAATTCAGTGACAGTGGTTGCATCTTACCTGACAGGTTGATATTATAACCTTTAAAGTTCACAGAAAAGTATGAGAGCTGATGACCTTTTTTACCTCAGCCCCGTTCATAGTACATTATGCCATGATGAAGCTTTTGTCATCAGGGGGCAAGAATCTTCCATCTCAGTTAGAGTTTGAGTTCCCTGTATCATGTAACCAAGGTTTGTGCTATCATCAGCAATAGTATTATCATCTCATTCTGGTGAGCAAACAGGAAGGATGGCAAGACCCAGTATTATTTGGGGATGTCTGGGGACCTACCTGATCAATAACTTCTAGGAAGGTGTCCTATACCTAGCACTGGTTGTTTTGTTTAATAATCAGTGCTTCCAGAAGCAGGATAACACATCCAAACAGGATATAATGCTTCTATCCAAAAATTATTTTTAACCTATATATTTTAGTTGGCTTGCAAAAAGTATGATTCTATATGACTTACACCTTTGTTTCGTTAACTCTATTACCTCCCTCTCTCTTCCATGCTAACCCTTCTTAAACCTTTCCACCCCCAGTATGCCATATCTCTACTTTTATATCACCTATGTTCTATGAAACCCCATTCATAAAGGGATTCCCCATGTGCTTTTTAATTTCTGCCAACTTAAGACAAACTGGAGTCACAATGGAGTCACAATGCTCACAGTCCCTCAGACTGGACTGTGAGCATGACCACGGGGAAATCTTCTTTATGAATGACATTGACTGACTATCCCACAGTGGGGGGTGGCATTCCTAGACAAGCAGACCTGGGCTGTATAAGAGAGATAGCTGAACTAAGCAGAGAAAGCAAAGTAGTAAATAGCTTACGTCTGCTTCAGTTCCTGCCTTGCAGGTCCCTTGGTGATTATGTACTGCAACCCATAACCCAACCAAGTCCATTTCTCCCCAAGTTGGCTTTCATCAGTGTTTTAACACAACATCTGAAAAGAAACTAAGATGCCCCCAAATTCCCCTTTCTGGTTTCCTGTCATCACAGGATACTCCAAGTTAATTGAACACATAGATCTAAAGAGTCAAAGTTCAGCTCTGCATCTGAGAAGGAACATGTAGCATTTGTTTTTCTTGTTTTGGAATACCTCATTCGATATAATATTTTCCAATTCCATTAATTTTCATGGAAATTTTACATGATCGTTTTATTTGTGGTTCATTCCATTACATGTATGAACTACATTTTCACTTTCTATTGATCTCTTGACAAGCATCTAGGCTGACTTCTTTCTCTAGGTATTGTGAATAGAGAAGCAATGTACATGAATCCAGGAGTACCTATGTAGTAGATTACAGAATCCATTGATCATCTATGGAATAGCTGAATCATACAAGAGATCTATTTCTAGCTTTTTGAGGAATGTCTGTGCAGACTTCCATGGTAGCAGTAACAGTTATAGTCCCACTAACAATAAATAAGGACTCATATTTTCCCACATCATCACTGGCATTTGTTGTCATTTGATTTCTTTTTAGTTTTTTTCTGAGTACCTTTTTATTTTTAAAACAATCTTATTTTACATACCAATCTCGGTTCCCTCTCCCTCCTGTCCTCCTATTCCTCCTAACTTCTCCTCACTACACCCCCCTATCCACTCCTCAGAGAGAATAAGACCTCCCATGGGGAGTCAACAAAGTCTGTCAGATCTCTTGAGGCAGAACCAAGGCTCTCCTCCATTTATCTAGACTGAGCAAGGTATCCTTCCTCAGGGAATGGGCTCCAAAGAGACAGTTCATGCACTAGGGATAAATACTGGATCCACTGCTAGTGGCCCTACAAACTTCCCATGCCACAAAACTGTCACCCACATTCAGAGGGTCTAGTTTTGTGTTATGCAGGTTCCCCAGCTGTCAGTCCAGGGTCAGTGAGTGCCCACTAGCTCGAGTCAGCTATTTCTGTGAGTATCTCCATCATGGTCTTGACCCATTTGCTTGTAATATCACTCCTCCTTCTCTATGACTGGACTCCAGGAGTTAGGCCCAGTGCTTAGCTATGGATCTCTGCATTTGCTTCCATCAGATACAGGATGAAGGTTCTGTGATAACAATTAAGGTAGTCATCAATCTGATTACAGGAGGGGGACAGTTTTGTTACCCTCTCCACCACTGCTTAGATTCTAAGTAGGGGTCATCCTTGTGGTTGCCTGGGAATTTACCCATTGCTTGGTTTCTCAACAACCCCACAATGGCTCCCTCCTTCAAGGTATCTTTTTCTTTGCTCTGTCTCTCTGTTCTTTACCCACCTTGACCTTCCTGATCCCTCATGATTTCTAAATGTTAGCCATTATGGCTGGGATGAGATAAAATCAAAATAGTTTTAATTTGCTTTTCCTTGATAACTAATGACAGTAACACTTTAAAAAATATTTAACAACCATTTATGCTTCTCATTTTAAGAAATATCTGTCCATATCTATAGCCCATTTACATATTGAGTTGTTTTCTTTATAATACGTTTGAATTATTCACATATTCTGGATATTAATCTTTTTTTGGTGCATAGTTACAATTTTTTTCTCTTACTTTGGAGGTAGCTTCTTCACTTGATCAAGCATTTACTTGGTTGACAGAAGCACTTTAATTTTATGTTGATTTATTACTCTTATTGTTGGTTGTTGACCTTATCTCCTGAGCAATGAGGGTCCAGAAAAGTCCCACCTATATATGGCTAGATCTTTTAGCATAACACCTACCTGGCCTCTGAGCAGTGATCCTACTGTGATTGAAGTTAGAAGTTTTGACACATAAGGGGCTAGTTTTCCTTCTTCAGTCTATCTTTATCTGATTCCGGTTACAAGTTTTAATAGTAAAACTTGCTTCTTAAAAGGGAGTTGGAAGTATCGCTTCCCTTTCTAGTGTATAAAATAAATTCCTTTGAAGGTCTGGCAAAATTCTACTGTGCTTCGACGTGAACCATATCTTTCCTTGGTTCAGAGATTTGTTTTTATGAATGCTTCAATATCCTTGATTGTTTAATTGTTGATCCCATCTTATCTTTTAATATCAATAGAAATTCATTCATTTTTTTTAGGCTCTCCAAATCCATAGAGTAAAGGTTTTTAGTATGTCCTTAGGATTTTAAAAAATTCATTGGCATCTTTTGTTCTTCTTTGCAACTCTAATTTTATTAAGTTTAGTCTTCTGTATTTCTTTTGGTTGTTTGGCTAAGAGTTTCAAATTTTGTTTATCTTTTTGAAAGAACAATTCTTCATTTCATTGATTCTTTGTAATTTTTGGTTGTTTGTTTACATTTCTTTCATTTCTATCCTCATTTTACTTATTTCTTCTAGTCTAATGTTTTGAGTTTGAACTGCCCATTTTTCCAAACTCTTAAGGGACATCATTAAACCATGTACTTGAGTTTACTGGTGTATCTAATGTACATAGGCATAGACACTCAAAACTGCATATTTCCCTATTAGGACTGCTCTCTCTATGAGGGCTGTATCTTGAGCTTCACAGATCTTTTCATTTACTGAGAGGACTTTTAATTTTTATATTTCCTTTATCATTTTTTAGATAACCCATTCATTATTTAGTAATGTGTTGTATAATTCACATAAGACTGTGTTTTTCTGTAGTTTCTTTTACTATTGATTTCAAACTTTATTCCATCATTCTATGATAGATACACAGAGTTTTTTTAATTGTTCTGTATTTGTTGAAATTTTCTTTGTGTTCTGATATGTCACCTATTTTAGAGAATCATTCCTGTGCTATTGATGAGAATGTATATTGTGTGTAGTTTGGGTAGAACATTCAGTAGTTATTGGGTAGGTCCATTTTTATCTATAATATTACTAAGATCCAGTCCTTCCCTGGATTTATTATTTTGTCTGGATGATAATTTTGTGGCTTGAAATTGGTTATTGAAGTCACCTACTGTTCTATGTTGTGATTAACCTATTAATTTAAGCCCAATAGTATTTGCTTTATGAGATCTGATGTACTTTAATTTGTTGCATGTGTGTTTAGAATCGTGATGTCCTCATAGTGGATTGTCCTCTTGGTCTGGATAAAGTGATTTTCTTATCTTTTTAAAATGGTTCTGACTTAGTGTTTTTGTGTGTGTGTCTTTTATTACAACAGAGATTTCTGTTTGTTTCCTGGTCCCATTTACTTGGAGTACATTTTCCAACCTTCCATTCTAGGGAAATATCTATCTTTACAGGTGAGTTGTGCTTCTAGTACATAACGAAAGATGGATCCTGTCTCCAAATCTGGGTTGTTTAGCCTATTGGGGAGTTTAGATCATTAATACTAAAAGTAATTATTGACATATATGTATTAATTATTATTATTCTATTCTTTTTGTGGTGTCTATTTTCTTAGCCGTACTTGAATAACAACTATCTGAGCATCATTTCTTTTTCTTGTGCCCTGTTGGATATCTTTATCCTTGTTTCATCCCAAAGTGTTCCTTTCGGTATTCTTTTTGGGGCTGGCTTGGTAGTCATGAATTCCTTTAGTTTTTCTTTCTCTTTAAATTATGACAGCTTTGCCAGGTTATAGCATTTTGGAATGGCTCTGTATGCTTTCAGAACTAGAAACATCTTGCTCCTAATCCTTTTAGCTTTTAACATTTTTAGTGAGAAACCATGTGTTTTTCTTATAGACATTTTTTATGTATAATATAGACTTCTCTTTTGTAGTTTCAATACCCTTTCTTTGCTCTGTATATTTACAGTTTTAATTGGTTGTGGATAGGTTTTTTTTTTTCTAAAACAGTTTGAACTGTTTGCCTGTGTGCCTTTTGCCCTTTATAGGCATCCAATTCCCTAGATTTTGGGAATTTTCTTCTATCAATTTTTTCAGTATATTCTCCATGCCTTTGACATGGAATTCGTCTATTTATTATAGCCCCATAATTCATAGATTTGGTCTTTCTATGGTGTACCAAAGGTCCTACATGTGCCACTTGTGTGAATATATATAAAGTCATCATTTTTTTATTGAATCCTTTACCTCTTCTTCAATCCCTGCGTTTTGTCTTCTAAAAACACGCATTACTGCATAAACAGAAATGTCTTCTGTGCACATGCTAACCTTTTCTTTATCATTCCCATTTTAGTCTATGTGCTGCTGAGTGAGCAAAAGTTCTTTTGTCAAAGTATCTCTCACAACAACAGGAAAAGTAACTAATATAACAAATTAATTGTTGTCTTTACTATGAGATCAACTATTGTCCTGAGCCTGGGAAGTCAGACAGAACCTGACAGGTCCAGTCCACCTCATGAAAAGCCTTATAGGCTTGGCAAATGAAAACAGCAGCAACCACAAAAAACTGAACAAATAAACAAAGAATACGGCTACAAATTCTCTGGCACCAGCTAACTAAAGCTGGCCAGCACCACTGCCACTGGCTCGAACATAGAGCACTCCAGAGCCTCTGAAGGCAGCCCAGGGCTCATTAAAATATTAAACTGTACAGGGCTGGTTGCAGATTTAACTTAGTGATGAGATATGAGACACATGAAATTATATTCAGAACGGCTTGTAATGAAACATGTATGGAAAACCCTGTAGTGTGCAAATGAATTACACCCTCCACAGTACACTAGGATCACATGAATGTCCCAACTCATTACAGCAGCAACGTTAGAAATATTAAGTTTTTTTTCCTTTTCTTCAGTCAGTCCTCCACACTCTTGGGAAGGGAACCTTCATTAATTAACTCTTTGTACTTCTGTTGAAAGAGTGTGTCTTCCCACTTCCTACTGTGGGGACATAAAAACTTAACAATCACCCTCAAACACAAGGCTAATATGCTACCAATTCAGATATGACAAAGGGAAGTCAGACAATTCATTCTTTAAATGGCAGTGTGAATGTCCTCAGTTTAAAGAAAATAAACACAAACACACAGGCACACATGAGAGAGAGAGAGAGAGAGAGAGAGAGAGAGAGAGAGAGAAAGAGAGAGAGAGAGAGGCTAAATTCTCTAAGATATGCTATGTTAAATAGGAAAAAAATTCAAGTTAGTTCTGCTGTCACATCTCAAACAACAGAAGTTATGGCCACAGCACGTGATACGTACTTAGTGATATTAAGGAGTTGTTAACTTTGTAGGTGAAAACAAATAGAAAATGTGATTTATTTAGAAACAATTTGCTTGCTGAGTTTCCCTTTGCTCCATTAGGTGAGCGTCATACTATCATGATGGGAAAAAGTAAATGCAGTGCAGTGGACTATTTTGAGAGAGAAACCTTCATATAACTTGCATTACAGCATTTTAAAACTAGTGAATTTTACTAATCATGGTTGATAATTTCTTTCTGTGTCAAATTTAAAAATTACACTTCTCATAACTATGTACATGTAGAAACATGTGCATATATTTGGCATGTTAGACCTGTGTGTGCATGTGTGTGTGTGGATATAGACATAAATATATAGATATATATTCTAACTCCTATCATCTTTTCAGTTCTATGAGATGGCTCCCAAGTCCTTGACATAAGTAATTCTATGTAATGAGTCTCTTAATGAGATCTACATCTCAAGTGAACAGAGAAAGATGAATTTTATGATTAAAACAGAAAATGTTGCAAGACAATTAAGGTAAATACCTGGAACCAGACGGAAGCTTTAAAATATATTCTTACCTTCGTCAGTCATTAACACACACCCTGTATGTTCCTCTGTGCTTCCTGTGTAGCCACTTCATGCAGAAGTCACAGTAGCACACCAATGCTTCAGCTGTAATAGGAATGTCCCACATATCTCTTTGGGTTTGCTCCTCCAAAAAGCTCTTGGAGCTTTCAAGCCCAATTTTCTGGAAACATGAATTAGCCCCACCACAGCTGAGAAGCCTCCTCCTATATTAGAGCATATCAAGATTGTTCCAAGAACAAAAAAAAGTTATGTATGTGTCTGTGTATAATTTTATTACACTACATAGAATATATACGTGATCACATATATGTTAATTTATATACATATATGTATATATCATATATGTGTATATATGTTAATTTATATGTGTTTATGCCATATGTGTGTGTGTGTTTAATAAATACTATACCAGGTTAATTGATACCTAGCAAGTATGCAAAAATTGTGCTTGTTAATTTATGTTATTAATTTTTCATATCACATTTTGAATTTAATAAATAAAGTATTTGAAAAATTATTGAAGGAGGAATTGGTCTTTGAGGGCCTAAGAATAAACTTTGCCTACAGGAATGTTTTGTTCAATCTGCATGGTGATTTGCTTTTTGTACGCATATGGATTTGTTTGCTTTTACAAGTTTAGGTTACTTTTGATAATTCAATGGGGATATTATATAGACAGATTTAACTCAGAGTATCCCCTTACTGGTATCTTCTGTTGTTTTCAAGTTTTATTTGTTTGTTTGTCTTTATAAACATTACTTGAAGGTGTATTCTGTTAAAGACCATTTAGTATCTCCAGTATAAACTCAGAGATGAGAAAATGTTCAAGAATAGGAACATTTAATGTTTACCATTTTAATGAATATGATCAAATTGCCCTAAAAATACATGAACTAGTCTGCAGCTTCACGAGCACACGTGGCTTTTTCCTCACGCCTCCTCTAACACTTCAGAGACTTTGCTCCAGTTTAGTGAAGCTGAGCGTCATTGATGTGGTTCTTTCTGATGGCTTACAGGCTGTACCTCTTTTCTTATGCTATATGGTGACTGGTGTCTGCAGTGAATTCTTCAGACTTAATCTTTGAGCATCTTTCAACAGAGGGAGAATGTCCGTCCTCTTGAGATGTGCGTCTTCTCTGGGGCCATTTTTCTGTCTCTACCCTGCATCCCCTTCATTAATGTCCACACTATTGCTCTAAAAACACCTTCCCTGATCTATAAGATGGGATTTGCTTAATCATTAACAGTTTTATCAAATGATTTCCAAGGGTGAGAACCTGGAAGTACACAAAACGCTTAAAGAGAAGTGATTGAATTTGGAGGGTAAGGGCTGCCATTAAAAAACCCGGAGTGCAAGCACGTGAAAGCGTGTTAGTCTCTCCGTCTTTAGAATAACATTGCCACATAGTAAATGTTTACTCGACGAATGAGTGTGGTGCCACTTTGAAGAAAAGATTATGACAAACAATCAGCTCGCATCTTTATACGCCTCTAATCAAATTTGGCTTTTATGACTATGAGCTGATTCCAAGGACCCTCACACTGCTATTACCTTAATTCTCTGAGAGAATATATATTGATGTTGCACTTCAAAGTCTCTTCCTGAGTGTTTCCTTTAGCACCTGGGGTGATTCGGGGAGTGAATATTGGACCATTTGTGCATGCTTTTGCTTTTCTTGCTTGTTTTCTGCTCCTACCTGATACCAAGCCAGTTATTTTCCTGTGCACAGTTTGCACTTTCTTATTCACAGAGAAGAAAAGAGAGAATATTGAGTTGTCAGCAAACACTCTGTCTTAAATAATTGAATAACAAGCACTGTTATCCCAAAATACTTGTAGGGGAAACAGTCTTGTTAACAGAAAGAAAAGAAAGCAAAAATTTCCTGAATTCTATAGGGCAAGTGAGGCGACAGCCTGAGAGTCCTCAGTCAGACTATAAGTTAAACCATAGCCATGCACTCATGTGTGGATTGCACTGTATAACACAGATGGCTATCACACGTTGATGATCATTTTTGAGAAACTTCAACCATATGCGTAGAACAAATAGGCCAGAAGGAGGCATGTGAGCATAGCATGACTTTGCCTGCCTGTAAAGATCGTCCTAAGATTTGATCCTTGGTTACTCAACAAAGATCTAAATCAATGCAGACAACAAAGGGAAAGAAGTATTCTGCCCTTAAGGATGTAGCCCTGATTTAAGTGAGAATTTTATTTATAGTACATTATTGAAAAGCTTGGTTTGGCCCCATTTTATAAGATGTCTTTCCACTTCTCTTGGGAAATATTGCTACTTTAAAGCCCTTTATTAAAAAAATTAGGAAAACCTTTCTGATACCTAGCTTAACTAAAAATTTTCTTTTCTTTGGCTCCCCCCTCTCTCTTTGTTGCCTTTGAGAAGCACATTAAATGTAGGACTCCTGGGACCTACAGGGCTTGCAACCCTGTCACTATGCTTTCCTTTGCAGAGTTACCTAACTGCCTCTCAAAACTGCTTTCTAATATTGACATGTCTGAAAGCTGACACACACTTAGACACAACCTTCTTACAATTATGGGATGGAAGGTGGGGAATTTCTACAAACTTCCAGAGTCCTTACCTATTTTAGATGAGAAAAATGTATAATCCAGATACATTACATATTCTTTTTGTTTAGTTTGACAGATAGGGTACAAGTAAGTTTCTGAGGAGGCAAGAGCCACAACTCAAATGGAAATTCTGGGATATAAGGTAATACTGCTCAGGGAGGTCAGGAAAATATATTCAAAGTGACCTGTGCTAAGGACATTACACTAGAGTGTCTAGAAAAGGGAGGCAGTGCTAAAATCTCAAAAGCTGTACCTTGCATATTAGGGGCAGTAGCTGGGGTTAACACTGCCAAGTACGCCAAATGTTCAAGAAAAGTCAGAATTCTGAAGTGTGTGTGTGTGTGTGTGTGTGTGTGTGTGTGTGTGTGCTTTTGTCTTTAAATTATTTTTCAAGTAACTGAAATAGACTTACAGTCCTGGGAATGAACAATGATTGAGTCTCACCTTGAGGATAGTGTTTTCTACACAGTAGTTTATACACAGTTCTGTAGAACTTCATGGGATTTCTCCTATAATGGTAGAATGATATCCATTGCTACAAGTCTCCTGAATAGGAGCTAGAGAGATGGCCCAACTATTAAATGCACTGGCTGCTCTTGCAGAGGACCCAGGTTTATTTTCCAGCACCTACATCTGGCTCATGAGCACCTGTATCTCTAACTCCAAAGTATCTGACACCCTCTACTACTAACCTCCTTAGAACCAGACATGCAGTGCCATGCATACATATGAACAAAATGCTCATCCAGTTAAGATAGGTAAATATTTAATAAAAAAGAAGAGAAATAACCTGGATGGTTCTGAAATGAGCTCACTTCTTAGTAAAATCATGGCTTATATTATTGTTCATACACACTCATGTTGTGACTTCATTATGACAAATTAACTTCTTTTCTCCCCTTGAATACAGTATTTGTTTTTATGTTCACTTTGGCCAGTAATTGGCTAAAGAGAATGACACCAGGACTTGAAATGAGCACATGTTGTTGAGTTTGTCCTTTTGTGCATGTGCCATTTGCCTTGACTAGGATATGTCTTAGGCAATGTTTACTCGAAGGAAATGAGATTTGTGTGGAGAAAACAGATAATCACACTTCTCCATGGACCCAAGCCCAAGTGACATATTCCTAGTGATGCTGATTTTCAACCTACCTGTATGTACAGGTTCTTATGTAAGAAATAAACATGTATTGTTTTAAGATTTTGAGTGTTTATAGTTCTTTATTGTACAATACTAGCTAATTAATAGAAAAAGACTTTCTCAAGATTACAACAATAATTCTGTTGCCGACTCAGGTTTAAAAGTCAATATTCCAGAATTTGGTCCACTGTATTTCCCACTCCATTGTACTCTTAGGTCTTCAAACTGCAGCCTTCTTGGTTTTTCATTCAAACTACCTATCTGTAAAATTAGGCAAAGAAAAACGAGTCTACTGCTTGGTTGTTCTTTGCAAGACTTTCTTGTAGAAAGGTATTAAGATTGTGTGTGCCTACTCGAGGTTGAACCTAGGTGTTTCCACAAAGATTCATGAAAATAATCCAGCTTGATTCCATTAGACAATTTGAGTTTGAGCAACTAGCATTTGAATTTATATAAAAATTAAAACTATCTCATTGCAAGATGGAGTAGTTTAGAATTTTCACAAATTTAATTGAACTTGCTTAAACAACTTGTAATAGGTATGATTGCCAGCGTCTTCAGCAAGGCAATCAGGAGCTACTCAGTAATTTCTGTCTCAGAGTCAATCAAACTGTAAATCAGGTCTCTTCGCTTTTAAAGGGAGATGTGTCATTTAGATGTTTTACCTTATTTATAGTTAAGATTTTTATTGTGTTTTAGACTATTTGTCTGCAAAAATGCAAAACTTTTAGTTTTTTGTTTCTATAACAATTTATTCATTGTTCCTGGAAACTATTTCCATGAAAATAATTCTTTGAGAACCATTGAATATGATAATGATGATGATGACCTCTTGATGTCGTAGTGACATGTAAGTTGTCATAAATACCACTCCAAACACATAAACACAGAACCTAGAACAGTGACAGGCATAATGATAATAATATGTTGTTAGCAAATTTTCTTATTGTCATAGTTAATAAAAAAGCGATTAGGCTCACTGCCCTGACTATGTAGATCTCTTATAAGAATAAATATGAGGTTGGATTTCTAGAAAAATAGTAGATTCCCAAATTTCAACCCTGCTCTACCCTCATAGCCACATGAATTTGAAAAGTTCTCTGGCTACGATCCTATGTGATCTTTATC